>JAPMNP010095175.1:0-10000 GCA_029874935.1 Atherina boyeri | reverse complement strand
CTGCACCCCACTGTAATGCTTTTAATGTTTTATGTAAAGCACTTTGAATTATTTTGTAACATGAATTGTGCTATACTAATAAACTTGCTTTGCCTTACTGAGGCCACACCCCCTACATCCACTGTGCATTCGTCCATCACATGTACTGATGATTTATTCAAACCTGGAGTACTGAGGATACACTTGAGCTTGCCAACTACATAAAGTGTAATGTTGTATTTTACTCAACATTTTGCATGATATGAGTGCAACAAAATGTGTTTATTCTTAAAATTTAAAAATGTTGTCATTATTAAGTAGTCCATCTTTTTCATACTGTACATTTAAAATGTAACCTTAATTAAGCAAAAGTATGTTTAATTCGATTACTCGATTAATTGATCGGGATATTCGCTAGAATACTCTATTGCTAAAATATTCAATAGCTGCAGCCCTAGTGGCAACCTCATGCTGTATGGATGGTTTACAACTTTACATCAACAAAACCTGGTCAGAACTGACGGAAATTGACCCAATGAAAGCTTAAACCTCTATCCAAGGAGAATCTGACATGAATTCAAGATTGCTGTTCAGCAAAAGAATCCATCCAACTTGAAGAAGCTGGAGCAGTTTGATGAACAGTCAAGAGTCCCAATAGCTAAATGTACCAAGTTTACAAGAGGAGGAGTCCTGGAGCTGTATTTGCTGAAAAAGGTGTCTCCAAGTACTGACATTGGGGAAGTAATGTATATGTACCCACCTGTTTGAATATTTTATTAATTTTTGTTAAAATGCAAAATCTCCCCAAAGGTTAATTTAAATTACAAGTTATAGCCTAATGCAAAAAAAAAAAGGGGGAGAGAAAAAATATAATTCTTTTGCATACCACTGTCATTCAAGTTGTCTGTTATGTCCATCCTCTAAATGTATCCTTTCCCTTTATAAAACTTGCCCCAATAATGTTACGCTGGAATGCATAATTGGATAAAGTTAAATGAAAAATTACTGTATTTCCTTCTCAGTCATGTGTACATTGGTTGTAAATCTAAGTTTTTGCTTAATCATCATTGTAGATATAGGCTAATCCTCCGAAACGCTAAATCTTCAACATCAACCGTACAGATATACAAGAGGAAGTTTATATGATCACAACAACACCATCCATTAAAAATGCCCCCACAATTTCACACCAATTTGAAATCATGTCAAATACGTCAGTGTGAGCAGATCAAAAGGGAACCCATATCCACTTACCTCTGATCCACCACTTCCTCCATGTCTTCACGGTGTTCAGCAACTGTCAAAGTGACTGGCTGTGTGTCGATGGTCACCACAGCTCGAGCTTCTGAATTAATCCTGTTCAGACGGGGGTTGTTCCCATCTTCTCTAAAGCCCTTTGCAAATGGGTTATGATTAATTTTCAGCTGAGTGATACGAAAGTTCTGATAGGTGGTCACAGCCATAAACTCGGTTTGTGGAAAAGTAAAGGTCATGCTTTCAGGTCCCATGACCAAAGGTTGATCAACGCTGGGCACATCCCCATTTGGAATGGGAATAACATGTAACCTAGGAATGTAGCGATGCATGGAATGTAGGAGGATGTGACCATCCTCATCTTGGAGGTTATTGGTTAGTTTGAGTTTATAGAAAGACACCAAGCAATTCATCCAATCCGCACCTCGGCAGGGTGAGTAATGGTGGGGAAAGGCTCGGATAAGACTCTGCGCCTGGTGTTCTGCTGGCCCCATGACTTCCCATTTGGATGTGCTCCAGCGGTACCTGAACTGGCCAGACGGGACAATAGACAAAACAAGACTATACTTCTGGTCAGGGTCTAGACCAGACAGGCGATATCGGCAGTAGGGGAACATACGCCGACCCTGCTTAGTGAGAATCATCTCAGTTCCACAGCTGTAAAACTGCTTCCACACGCTGTTATTCTCCAAGGAGACGCTGACACCTTTGAAAGTCAATACAGGAGGAAATTCACTTTCTAGGTCTGGATTGCCAAACTTGGTAGATGGCAATGCAGAAGACCATGGCGGCGTTTCTGATATGTCGATAAGACTTGTCCCTGTGCATGTTAGGGAGTCTGATGCAGACGCTATATGAGAGGTAGCTGGGCTTGCTTCAAAAGTCCCTTCAAAGGGGGATGTGGAGGTAACAGCAGGCTTGGCTGGGCTTGCTTCAGCAGGTGAGGAGAGAGCAAAGCTGCAATCATTACTTGCCATGGAGACGACTTTATTCTCGATTAGAGCCTCACTGGAGAAAGTAGGTCTTGCAGTGGTTTGAAAATGAGGAGAGGAAGAAGGGACGGAAGGAGGAGGAGCTGATAGGGGGCCGTTAAACAAGCTCCCCTTCTCATCCTCCACTGCATGGCTACCCTCCATGGATGTGGGTTCAGAGGCTGAGGTAGACATCACTCGTGGCTGTGATCATCACACTGCATCTGGCTCCCAACAGAGAGACGGAGAGAGAGAGAGAAAAAAAAAAAATCAAATAATGATGTTATCCATCCAAATATTAAAGCATGATTCAGAAGTTCTACACACACACTACACAGATACGATCTGAGCAAGATTTAAAACCGTACAAAATCAAGAGAGAGAAAGTGAAAAACAACAAAAAATAAAACAAAAAGGATGGCTATCAGAACTTAGAAACACAGAACAGACACTGGCAAGAAAACAAACAAGTACTAATACAAATTCTGTTACATAGAATTAGGTGGCTAAAGTCTAAAAATAAATGACATTTCATTATACAAAAATCCTAAACTATTGGTTTCCTGGATTGCTACAAGTGCTATGAGCAGTTCTTAAAACTGCCCATTGTATACAACTTAAACACCAATAATTAATCAAACCCATGGCAATTTAAGGACAAACCATGCTTCTAAAGAAAATAAATGAACTATTAGTAGATTCATTATAATCTATTTACAACAGCAGACTTTACTCGGTCCATCAATGACCTACTGCAGCCTCTTTTACCATGTGAGTAAATGCAGAATATGCCAATGAATATCTGAGACGATAATACAGTGTCGTTGAGTTTATCCAAGCTTTCAGGTTGCATTTCTCACATTATGCATGACATCACATTAAGGGTTCATTTATGTGTCATAATTATCATAATTTTTTCTTTAAAAAAAAAAAAACAAAGTAGCAAAATATTATATGGAAATTACTGTAACATCGTGTAAGGCTTACACCCTCTACAAACATATTTTGTCATGTAAAATCAATCCTACAAACAAATAAGTGACTTATTATTTTGCAGCTCAGTATCTTAAGAGTAGCTAATATTTTTTTCTTTGCACGCTGAGAATAGTGAACTTTGAAGAGGACCAAGAGATCGCTTCTTTTTCCCTTTAAAAACTGACCAATAGGGTGCCTGATGTTACTCCGCTCAGGCTGAAACGCAGGCCTATATTTTCATTAGCAATAAAAAAAAACCACTCAATATGGTTCAGTAAAATTCTATTCGTGAACGGCACGCGATAAACCAGAAAGGTAACCTGTTTTGTTCTCCTTGCCCCCCTCCCTCTCTGTTGTAATCACGCACTCACACCAGCACACAGATGATGCGGTCTAAAGGTGTTAATAAACCCAACGACAGCATCCAATGGGTAACTACCTGCATGTTTACAACATTTACTCCCAGCTGTTGTCTCCGTTAATATTTACATCCTCGAAATAATGAAGTCAGTCTCTGAATATTTCTTGTTAATCAACGGCTCATTCTTCCTCTCACACCGCGGGGAGGAAGGCCGCCCGCTCCACCACTTACCAAGTTGGAAAAGTTGCACGTTTCACTAAAGCCTCACCTCTAACCGTCGGTTGAAAGCCTCGTGGCCACTGGCAGCGACGTAGTAATAACGTTCAGCTTGAAACTCCAAACTGTTGCGCGTCGTCGTTGCTAATGAAGACCTCGGTGAATCCCTCGAACATAAACACAAACTGGGAAATGGAGGCCGAGAGCCACGCCGCTGTGCTCGCATCGACCGACCTGTGTGTGCACGCAACTGACTGAGCCAAAAGCGCATGCACGCTATCACCCCCCCTTCAATGGCGCGTGATTCCCGACCCGCCAGCGCCAGAGAAGCGGGAGTCCACCACCATCCCCAAGATTTTTTTCTCTCTTATTTTTCGCCTGTTCCCACCTCGAGCTATATCCGCGAGCCGGTGAAACAACTCTGCAAGTTGCGCAAAATGTTTCAGATAAATTCCCGGACTGACAGTAGAAGCGCGAGGCTTCGCCTTTCTTCCTGACTATTTCCTTTACTTCTTCAGTCTCTTCGACCACATCTCCGTTCTCACCCTCTGTGAGCCACAAACACACTCTCCTAAATGGTCCGCTGGCATACACACATGCATAATACACACACACATCCGCGCTCAAGGGTTGTGACGTAATACGCCAGCCAAGGCGGTAGAGATCCAACATCCAATGCGCGAGCCCCTCTTGGACAACTCAACCGGCCAGTTAATTAACCACTGTGTCAGTGGTTTGTGGTCACAAAGCCAATTTAGTAGGCCTACTTTAAAAAAATATTAAAATGAAAGAAATTCAGTGCGCATCTGTTGTGATGGCACACTTCGACAGACAGTTCAACCAATTACAATTTGTGATTTTCACACACAAAGCAACGCAAAAGCTATTGGCTCCTTTCTTGAATTAAATGGTGGCGTTTGCAACCTGGTTGCAACCAAAAAACAGATAGCTTGGTTATACTGTGAGGGTGTTAAACAATTTAATCTAATTTGACACGATGGAAACTGCAGGATGATTGTTGAACAGTATTGTGAGGCTAATTGTTCAAGCAAAACCCTCTCACCAAAAGCTTCTGTCCTATGTAGCCAAACTATTGCAGAGCCTTTGATGACGATTTGGGTGACATAATGCCGCATAAAAATGAATAAACAATGTCTGTTTAAATGAATTATTAACAACAGGCAACCCAACGTGAACCGCATTTGCTGTTGTCGTGCTGGACTGGGGTAGCCTAAAATAATGTCTCATTGGACGAATTTTCTTGTAGCCTTCCCTAACCCTTCTTTTCCTACCCATACCCTTGCCACATAACCCACAGCCCTGCATCGTAAGAAATGTAACCAAACTACATGTGTGTGACTGAATGATTCACTTCTACCTCATAAAGGCTCTGACTGTCTCTCTCATGGTTTAGGTCAAAATGATTTGGCTTTAAAGTAATCAACAGCCAAATATAACTAAAGATATGGTGACTTATGGTCACAGCTGTTTGCAAAAATGACCACTGTTCATAGTTATGGATTTAAACACCTAAATGTCATTTTTAGTTTCTTCTCTCTTGCTTTTGGCTTCTTTTTTTTAAAAAAATAACAATGCCCCAGATTATTTCTATATTATATTCTTATAATCCTTCACAAATAAGAAAATACAGATTAGTTTAAATTAAATGAAAAGTAATGTAGCCTACTACTGCACGAGCAGGGCGGAGTCTACTTTAAACTAGGAAGTGGGGAAAGAAGCCCCGCTCGACTTCACACGGCTATGGTGTCCCACGTGGAAATCTCGTGGTGAGGCGTGAGGCTGCAACCTTTTTTTTTCCTGCCAGGAGCGCTCCACGTTCAGTAGGCTAACTCCAAAACCGGTGCAGGTTTTTGGGCATCGACAGAATATAAAAGGAATGCTAGCAAATTTAGCCGCGTGGGATGGACTTTGAAACACATCTCAGTGAGGCTGCACGTTTTCACCCCTGTGACGGTGCATTTATCAATCAGTCAGCATGGAGCAAACACCCGAGTGGAAAATCACTCAGGAAATTACCTTAAAAATTGCTACCACTCCACTTCAGTTTCCACAGTAACCATAAATCCACTCAGAACAGACCATTCGTTACACATTAAGGAACACTAACTGTGCAAATTAAATAGCCTATTTATTTAAAAATGCAGATAAAGATGCTGCAGTACCAAATGTGGACGATTACATGTTTGAAATAGCTTATGTCATGTTTATTCAACTGCCTCATGTCATATAGCCTATAGTTTGTTAGTTTTCCATATAATGCATAATACATTTTTTAAAGGTATATTTTTGTTCATTTATTTTAAAAAACAACAACATCAAAACAAAAACATGGGCACAGACCAGAAAAGGATGGGCAATGAAAGCTTTTTTCTAAAAAGATGGGGGTCTATTATTTAGTACAAGTTTTATCTGTGTCTCTTATTATTGGCTGTTCAACGTCAGACACTGGTTACATCAGGTCATTTTATTGCTTTTAGATCCTCTTTATAAGATGTAAACAATTTGGATTGATGAATATTCCAGTTAGCAAGATATTGTTGTATAAATACTGCGTTATGATCAAAAACATACCAGTGCTGATGTAAAACAACATATTAAAGTCCATTCATCATCATCATCATCATCATCACTTTATTTATAATGCGCTTTCACATCAGCAGCAGCTGAACAAAGTTCTGTACCATTACATGCTGCCTTCACTTGCACTTGGATATCTGAGGTTCACCCAGGTAAAAGTCTGTTTACACTAAATATTTATTAGAATTTGACTGTTTTGTCTGTTCTTTGGGTAGCACCTGGGGGACCAGTCAGATTTTAGGGGTTGCCAGGGGCAAATTATAACACACAATTTCTGTATATCAATATATGTTTTGGAACGTATCTTTTAAAGCAGTAGTATCATCCACCTGCTGTGCTTTATATGTGGAGCAACTTTTCTTGAGGAGCAAGAGAGTCTTTTTGCATTAACCGTGAAGCCTGTTAACCTCCATTTAAAAACATGATCAATATACATGTTGAAATTTCATAAACGTACTGTAACAGCTGAGCCAACTCCAGCTGTTTGATGACTCTATTGGGTTTTTGAAGACAGATATGCTTTTACACTTACCTTGTGCCGCAAAGACGAGCCACACTGTTGTATGCACAAGACTGAAGGCTTTAAAATGTGGAAGTTTAGAGAAAGAATGAGGCACCGTGTGAGTTAGCATCTCTCACAGTGTCATTTATTTTACATTTTAAATCATGAGATTCATTCGTTGGACTGTTAGGGGCATATGCAGGCATATTCTCAAACATTTATGGCTTTTGAAATTGGCATGGAAATTTGCATGAAGCTGTTTGAAGATATATCATATTTTGGGACTGAAAACTGCTTCATATTAAAAGCAATTTGACAGGGAAAATTGGACCAAAGCAGCGGCATGATTTTACATATTAACTGTAAAATGGAAGCATAATGCTGTTATCATCCTAATGGTTAACATGGAGGGAAGGGGGGGGGGGTCAAAACAGAGGGCTCAACAAGTTTCAGATTTTTTATCCTTGCTTTTTCTTTTATTAACTCATTAATTCTAATTATGTATCTTTTACAGTTTATAACATAGAGATCATAAAAAGCCTTTTTATTAGGCTGGCAAATGTATAATACATATATCAGCAAGTTACAGCAAGTCTGGTCTAAAGCAAAGATTTAAATAACATCTTTTTCAAGTTCTTCAGAGAGAACAGGTTTTGGCCTATCCCATAAATATATGGAGATATGGATGTGTAGGAATTTGAGATAAAGAACTCAGCTTCAGCTATAAAAGGAAAGTCAGTTGGGTTAAAAAACCATTGGAAGATAAGGTAGAGGGTCCAGTCTATCTGGAATAATCCCATGGCTGCCATTACAGCAATCGTGCTTCGACGGAGCCTCTGATCTGTACTTTTCCTGTTGAGCTGACTTGATGGGCTCACACTAACAGCAGGCGTCACCATCTTCCTCTGACTCAGGAGCACTGCGATGATGAGGCAGCTGGTGACCGTGACAATGATGAGGGGCAGCAGGTGGCACATCAGGATAAACAGGTATTTGTAGACACGGTGGAGTTTGGGACAGTGATTTTTACCACAGTGAAAGAAGTCTGGAGGGCAGCCACTACTGTTTCTTGTGATGTTTTCCAAGGAGCTTTTAGGGTTAATGGCAAAAATGGGAAGGCCGAGGAGCAAGGACATCGTCACACAAACCCCGCTTAGTATCCCGGCTGATCTGATGCTATCCAGGTAAATCGGGAAGCTGACCCTCTTGGTGACATCTCTCAACTTCTGGTAGCGGAAGATGCTGATGATGACGGTGAAAAGAATGCTCCAGATTTCACCAAACACAGTCAAGAATTTAAGTAAATCACACGACCAATTGCCAGCAATGGTTGGGGAAGTCTGCAAGATGATTACTTGATAAATGTTTATGATAAATATTTCCTCTAAATTGGCTGCAGCCAATCCTATGAGAAATAACTCAAATGATTTAATTTGAGAGAACTTGGTGTGGATGATGGAAAGGATGAGGAAGATGTTACCCACAAATCCTATGCAGGAAACAAATACTCTAAAACCCAGGAAATAGAAAGTAAATGTATCCATTGTTCAAAATTATGTTTAAAAAAATCTCACAAAATCCAACACGTCTGTCTTCTCTACAAAGAACGAGGAAGAGAAACTACTTTCCGGAGCGGAGCAAGTAATGAAATGAGTTGTCTCTTTCTCTCTACATTTCCATATCACTGACCACACAACCTTGTTATCAAGCTCACAAAGATGACAAGAATCTAGACTGTGATTGGCTCATTACAGAGACAGGAAAACAATAGGGTGCTGGAAACACTGAAGCCTGGGAGTCATTAAAGTTTTACCTCTGAGCTTTTCAAAGTTTTATCTTGAGACCAAGACGGTGTCTCGATTAAATCAGCGCCATGTTTTTCCACTTATCCAACCTTATTGCAGTGACTCAAGTTTTTGTTTCTTTTTCTTTTTTTTATATTCATTCATAAAAACTTCCATTGTTCATTAAGCAATTTTTCATCTACCTTAACTGCTAAAGCATTTTCACTTATGGCCCGAGGCATACAAAATGCACTGGTGCACTTCCTGTTTCAGGGTAAACAAATCCCAACACAATGAAGATGTGCACATCCTTGTATAAGTAGTCAGTTATTCGATATCCAATAATAGTTTGTCTAAAATTCTGTAAACTTAAGATAACGCCACATCTTTTGATGTAATGAATTGGAGTATCAATAAAAGTAATGACAGCAACACAGTACGTAACTTTGTGCGTGCAACAAACAAAAAAATGAAAGCGGTTTAATGGGACAGGGGCTTCTGGACCCTGCTGTTGGCACAGAACCAGTTCATGTTCCAACTTGTCTCTTTTTTAACTAAGCCCTACATCCTGATTCAGCTTAATTGTGTATCCCACAGTGTGTATGTAATTAAGGATGAGCCCTACACTGGCATCAAATGGGTGAACTGAGTGTAATGAGCCTGGATAGTGTAGGAAGCAAACTTTTAGTCATTATTAATCAAAGACTTGCTTTTTTCTTTTCTTAAAAAAAAAAGAAAAATGTCCACCATAAACAGCAGTTACAATAAAGGGGGTACAGGATTTTCTACAAAAAATTATATATTGCTTATCTTAAACATTTTTGACCAGATGCTCACTATGTCATATTTGACAGAAATCCCCATGTAAAATTAGCTTGAAACATGAGAATTTTTACTGGGTTGGTAGCAACAAAAGACTTATTTTAGTTGTTGGCACAAAAAGACATGTAGAACGACACAAAATGCTTGTAAAGCTGTAGCCTTGTTGGAAGAAAAAAGCCACAATGTTGCAAAACTATTGACAATGTTAACATGTTAATGTCAGTAAGACATTTAGCCTAGCATAAATATCTAAATCTAGCCTGCTCACATTTGATAATCTACACTTTGATATTTTTCAGTTTTTGTCAGTGCTTTAAGTTTGTGCTTTTACTGATATAAAAAAATGCTAACAGATAGGGTATATGTGCACTTGGCTGAGGACCAAAGTTGCACACGACATTCATATTTTTAAAATCTGAAAAATGCCATAGACAATACTGTAGGGCTCAACTTGGACTTGAGTTCTTTTGTCTCAGTTGCATTGAATTAGTCATTAAAATGCTAATGTGCATTGCTTTCTAATCAGCCACTGTACAAG
>JAPMNP010094839.1:0-11884 GCA_029874935.1 Atherina boyeri | reverse complement strand
ATCTATCTATCTATCTATCTATCTATCTATCTATCTATCTATCTATCTATCTATCTATCTATCTATCTATCTAGACTTTTGAACTAAGTTATTACTGAAGAGATGTTTGGGTATATTTACATTTATTTATTTATTTTTTACTTTTAGATTTGAATTTGTTTTAACCTTAATACAACCACCATATTTTCAAAGTTTTATTATTAGAAATAGGAGCATGTTTACCAATGTGGTGCATCAGCCCTTCTTCTATGACTCTGAACACATGTGGGAACTCAGGATACAGTTCATGCATTTCGTAATGCATCAAACATATTCATTGGGTAACAGGATTGCAGGCAAGCCAGTTTAGCACCAAGTCAGTTTTACTTTAGAGCCAGCCTGTTGTGATGAGTGCAGTTTGTTTAGACTTACTCAAACAAGCATATTATTCAGAATGAATGTCACTCTCAAGTTACTCATTAATGCATTCCCATATTATCACTGCTTCTGACTTCTGAATTGCACACTGACGACAAGTTGGATCCTGCATCCTAATTTTTAGTTCGCAAGATGAAGTATGTATTATCTCGAACAGGAATATTAAACTGGAAATAATCTGATGATGGGACTGATTTCCACGTAGACTATTCCTCTTTCATTAGCCTGGATCCTGAGAAAGCATTTGCAATTTTGGGTTTTCACATCTGAAGACTGGAAAACGTTTGCAGAATTTGACCTTGATTTTATCCACAATTGCTGTTCATACTTGCACTTCACATCCAACTAAAGATGTGTTCTATTGTGTAAAAAGTATGCTGTGAAAAATACAGATTTTTGGTTTCCAACAGTCAAGATCAGTGAGTAATTGGCCACACCTGTTCTTAATTATCTCTGTTTCTGTGTTCATAGGAGTATGACATGTATTTGGAAAAATCACTGCCATTAATGATCGAGTGGAAATCTGCATATATATCAACAGAAAGTGTATAAAATAGAAACTCATTAATCCCATTCATCCTTCATACATTCTTCAAAGAAAAAAACGGTTTGTTCAGTCATGGTATCTCTTGGTTTATATCTAACTGAGCTGACTTGGCATTTAACCTAATAAACACAACCATCACTGATGCAATTTCCTTAGACAGCTGTGAAGACAGAAAGAAATCTGTCCCTTGTGAAAAGTTTGTTCATTATCTTGACTTTAAGAGAGTGCAAAAGATCCTGGAAAGCATCACACACCTTCTAACCTCACACAGTTCTCTTAATGAGAGACCTAAATTTAGTCTGCATTGGTTTCAGGCTGACAGAGGAATTTTGGGAATGGATGGTTGCCTGGTTTGAGGAAACAGTTGTGGTGAGCAGATGTACCTAGACTGAACAGCTTTAGCTGAAAAGCCCTTTTGTTGTAGTAGTTTCTTCAGTACAAGACATAGCTTCATCTTTTAATCTTGTTATGGAGTAGAAAGACTTTTAGAGGAAAGGTTTAGTGTGGGAAAAGGCTCTGTTCTGGAAAATTAAACACTAAGTACACACTCCATTTCTCCAAGTGTCTTTACTCGGGTTAAGATTTGAGAAATGTACAGCAACAAAATACTCTGTCTTTTCTCTTTGTCATTTTAATTTCATTTTCTGAGATGTTGTTTGGGTCCCTTTCTGCTGCAGAGGGTAGTTTTTGCAGTGTGAGCTGCTGTTTTCCTGCAGGGCGTCTTTTAGTTTATTTACTTCCTCGCTGTGGTTTCACTGCATAACAGAGTTGCATAGCTCCACTTGCATGACCACACACTATCAAGAACACAAAATAAAAACCGATAGACATTTGAGTGTTTCTCATGGCTGAACATCTCCCCATTCATGATTATGAGTAAGTTCCCTCATTGGCCTGTCAGTGGACCAAACTAGTGAGTCAAACACAATCAGCTTTTCTACCACAAAAATGGCTTTATTCAAGCATCCACAATTAATGCTTCATGGTACCAGAAAGTAAGACTGGAACCAGGATTTTTAGGGATACAGAGGTCAGCAGACTCACTCCAACAAAGAAAGTTTTGACCAACATTCAAAAGTCCAATGGAATCTTCTGATTTTATGTATAATATCCCTACTACACACTGAATATATGGCAGTATGCAGATTCAGGCACCATGCAACCATATGCACACTGCTGTCACCACTCTCAGTCTCCACACAGCATGCACATTTCAGTAAGACGACAAAATCTTGTGTGGTGTATGACAGGAAGTTGGTTTGTCACCCTTAAGACAACCTTGACTTAGATTTTGGCTTGTACAAGCACTTAGTCCATTGTTGTATGCTTTCTATTAAACGATTAAAAGGGGTTTGAATATGTACTGAAGGGTCCATTAACCATAATTTGTATCTGACTTAACTTGTATGATGGTTGTCATGCTGACAGTGTTACTCCTAGTAATGGAAAAAGTTTATTAGAAAGGCTGCTTTTGGTTTTGGATCATTTGAACCTGACCTGACCAGACTTCAGTCCCATTTTGATGTTTTTGCAATTTTAGAATGTGATGAATCAAGAATGAAAATGTCTATATTTGTTTAGCTTGTCTAGTTTACGACGAGTGTACAAACCTTAATTGTTTTCGTATGTACTACTTAGTACGACTTAAAGTCGTACTATGCAACTTTCCAACCATAGAACTGTGCAATCCCGACTCGTGCAATGGCACAGTGACATCTATTTTGTGCATTTGTGGTCCTGAGGCTGAGAAACTGCACTTTATAACATTTAGTTCCAGGAGGCTGTGAGACATTGCAGCTGAGTTGTTCTTTATGCACCGTGCTACAAGCTAGCAAGCATGTTATGAATGTGCACAGTGGCTGATTTAGCAAAGAAATATAAGAGGACGTTTTCTAACGTTATTTTCTTCAATCCTTCATGTTCTCATTACATCAGAAAGTTCAGTCATAACTTCATTATGTTTTTCAAACTGCACAAGGCTCATTCTGATTTTGTTTGTTGACATCTGATATTAAAGGTTGAATATGGAACAATTTAATAAAAAGCTATATTCTTAGCCAATAGCGGACGCCGTTTCAGATTGCCGAATACGGTCTCTATGTTGTCACAGCTAGGCTGGCACTGAAAAAAATGCTGCAGTCGGCAAGTCAAGCAGATGCATCAGAGCCCTGGAGATATCGTTATCCATCACAGGAGAGGAGTGACCGGAGAAGAGCAGAAACTAGGGAAAATTTAGGTGAAGCCTATACTAGATGGACCCACATAAACTTCCACGGCATCAAACAGCATACAAAAATCTTCTTCTGCACTTCAAGGTAGTCATGAGCAAGTGCACGCGAGGTTGTCTGGCTTTCGCCAGACTAAGTTCAAAATTGAAGGTGAGTCTGCCATGTAATCTCTACTGTACAAGAGGCGTGATCAACGGGCATTGTTCAAATGACTCTGCCCGCAATTGGATAGTCATCTGACATCATAGTTTTGAACCAACCAATAGCGCTAGACGGATAAGCCCGTTTGTGATTGGCTCCAGAAAAACTGGATCAGCTACAGCAAAAAAGAATGTGAGGGTTTCCAGACTGATCTGCTGGGTGGAAATAATCCGCCGTCAGATCAGGCTGGCGAAAGCCAGGCTACACGCGAGGTAGCCTATGCATAAATTGATGCAGTCAGCCCAGATTTTCTTCCCTAAACACTGGCCAATGAGACGCGTTGATCCGCAGCTCATTGGTCCTGTTCTTAACTGACACCAGGCTGAACCAATAGGTCACAGCTGTGTTAAAAAATATTCAACCCCCATAGAAGTTTTGTGTTTTAGCAAGTTTAATATTTATTCTTTATTTTGTTGATAATCATATCAAATAAAGATGTGTTAGATAGACAAATGCAACATAAATTACAACAATATATTTTGTAACACACCAACAAATGTCCTTTCTCTTAATATCTCATTGAGAAAATTATTCAACCCCCTAGTCACATACATCTTTAGCACATAGTACAACACCCTTTGGCAGTCATAATAACGTCCTGGGTCACTGGACACAAGCTTCTTAAGCCACTCTAATGTCGATTTGGAGGTGTGCTTGGGATCGTTGTCCTGTTGGAAGGTCCAACATCTCACAGGCCTCAGCTTTGTCGCAGACTTTATGGCATTTTCAGCCAAATTCTTCTGGTAAGAAATTGAATTGATGGTACCTTGCACATGCTGGAGATTCCCGATACCTGAAGCAGAGAAACAGCACCAGAGCATGATTGACCCCCCACCATGCTTGACAGTAGGCAAGGTGCTCTTCTCTTTGTAGGCTGTTTTTCCTCCTCCAGATATTTGATAGGCCCAAAGAATTCCAATTTTGTCTCGTCGTTCCAGAGGACAGTATCCCCAAACCTTTGGGGTTTGTCCACATGTTTTTTGGCATACTGGAGTTGATTCTTCCTGTGCTTTGGAGTCAGAATTTGGCTCTGATTGAAAAAAACCTGATTGAAATTCTGTTCTTAAGAGTGGTAATCTTTAAGGGGTTGAATAATTTTGTCATTGAGAAAATCACAAAAGACATTTATTACTGTACTAACAAAATATATTGTAATTTTAGCTGGATTTAGCTAAGCTAGTAAGATTTCATTGAAAAAAATAATTTTTCAAGAAGTTAGATTTCCTAAAAAACCCTCACCTCAATGTGGGTTGAATAATTTTGAACACAACTGTACTTTAAACCCTTTTTGCTCTGTGTCAGGGGATGCAGCTACCAGTCAGAACTGAGGAGAGGAAATGGAGTAAAGGCGTAGAGAAACTATGTGATGAATGATTGACAGTTCAACCAGCAGGACTGTCATCAGCTGCCATGGATGATGATGTTAGAAGCTGTGGTAAGCTGCACTACTTTCACACCACGGATGTTATTTTCTGAGTAAAGAGACCCATTAAACCCAGTAAGTCTGATCCATATGAGCCAGTTAGTTATGGACACGCTAGCTGTTTACAAAGTTATGATGACTTATGATAACGCCTCAATAAAACAATTGTTTTATTACCATGTTAGTTTGTCTCCTTACATTTATAGAATACCTTGATGATGTCAGGGTTTCCAGTAGAAGAACAGCTGGTTAACTGGTTGTGTCCACTGATCAACTGGTGGTGTTCACTGGTTAAGACAGCAGATCTTAGATTTAGTTCATTTACATCTTCCTGAACTAAACCATCTTAATGAAATTGAGAACATGGTTTTTAACCATCAGTCATCAATGTTAACAGTGAGTCAGCAAATTTCAGATTTTATTTATTATCTATTTTATTTTGGTTGTGGGCTCATAGTCAGATACTTTAGGGTCAAAATGTGTTATAGGCAACTTCTGTGTAGATGTTTATGGACGATATACAGAAAGAAAACACATACAAAAATTTTAAAAAATGTATATTGTAAAAAAAATTCATCTTTTTTTTTTTTTTCCTGGAGAGCAGTTCATCTCCTATTTAGAAATGTTGCCAGAACCTTTGTCTTCCATGTTCTATGCAGTAAGATGAATATTTTGATCTTTTAATTGTAAAAAGTGTGACCAAAGTAGTTTTCTCTTAGGGCTTGACTCAATATTCATCGTGAATTTTAAGAAAAATAAGATGGTGAAGAAGATTCTGTAATAGTAAGACATTATGAGGACATACATGTTCGGATTGTTGGTCATATATGGGTCATCACAAGGTGTTGTAGGAAAATCAGGAGTATTCTTTTTTTTTTTTAATTTTTAGTTTTGAAATATTTTTGATAAATGATTAATTGTATTATGGACTTCTTCTTTTTTTTACACACTAAACACTAAACCCCTACCAAACCAATTCATGATTTATTGCCTTTAATTTACACATGATAGAGGTTCACTTACCTTAAATTTCTGGGCACACATATATCATGGGATATGGACATTCAACACCGCCTCACCAGATTTAAGTGACAGCTATTTGAAAAGTTAATCTGTTCCAGAAACTGACTGTCCATCTATTCCTATTCTGCTGAGAGCATCATCACCCATGACATCCTGATGTGGCTCACAGACTGTACTGTGGTTGACAAGGAGACTCTAAGAGTGATAAAATCAGCAGAGGACTCTGCTTACTTTACTCAGACATATACAGGGCTCAATGATAATCAGATACCTCTCACCCTGGGAACCACTAGATCAAGGAGGTGCTATAGCTGCTATAAAAACCTGCACCAAAAAAACATTTAATACAGTAGCTTTTACCCATGAGTAAAAAAATAAGAGCTGAACTCTCATAATTTTGATAAGACTGTAATAACACAAATCTTTTGGATATTTTACTTCTGTTAATGTTTTTGTCATTATTAGAATTACTATTACATAATAGAAAAGTGTAATATTAATTTAATTCATTTCACATCTTTTTTTTTTCACTCATTGACTGAGAATGAAACCTTGGCCTCAAACATATACAAGAGCAGGGCCAGTTGGGTGGCCTGAGGGGCATGGGCCAAGCCAAAAAATCTTACTGCCCCCCAAGGTGCTACCCCAAGCATAGACAATCAAATTCTAACAAATATGTAGTGTAAATTGATCTTTACTCGGGTAAACCTCAGATTGCCAAGAGTCATAAAACCAGCAGATGTGATGACTGTGTAGAGTTAAATGGCCAATAATGCTGAAGAAACACTGATAAAACTTGTGTTTTGGCTAAAGAAAAAGAAATGTTATTAATTAAGTATAGTTTGTGAACAGTAATTAAAGCCATACAATGTAGAAACATCCGAGGTAAACAATTATTGATGGAACAAAAATATAATTTGAGTGTTTGATTTTACAAATTTTGCTTTCCGTTTTACATTAAATGACCACTTTAGTTATAATAAGTTAATTATTTACACTAAACTCTTGTCAGCAATATGACCTCCTGCTGTTCTGGGTATAATGTGTAAGATTCCCCACTAGGTGTCGCTGATGCCCCATGAAAGCTGATGCTGTCTGACTTCTGGGAAGTCTGCGCTGACATTCAATTAACGGCGGACTTCAAAGCTTTGAAAAACCACACAACCATTTGAAAAGTTTATTTCTACCATACACAAACTGTACAACACAGCGCATATCTGTTTATTATGAAATAGTAAAAGTAATAGTAAGTTTCAATTTACAAACTACCTCAACTGAAAAAAACATTACATTTAAATGTAAAAGAAAAAAATACAGTACAATTTCATATCATACTAATATCGTTCCACAAAAAAGCATTTCACATTACAAAACATCAAATACTAACAGGGAAAAAAATAAATATTATTCACAAAACTTCCTGAGCAAACAATGTGTGGTATAAGAATTAAATATAAGAAATTATAGATACAGGATTGTTAAGTTTAAAGAGTGTGATTCAGTTTTTAAAAGATTAAAATTCTTTGAAAGATACTGAATATTTGGATAAAATAGGGTCTTGTTTTTTTCTGCAGTTTGGCTCTTTTGCTGTTCCTCAAAAAACTCCCAGGCTACATGTCTTTGACTTCTTTTTTTCAGAAATGAAAAATATATTGCTTATATAAATTAATTTTAAAATTGGTGGATTATTCTAAAAATTGAGAGATTTAGATGTGTGGAGCAGTGAAATGAGCAGACATTTCTTTGATTTGTGGAAATCAAGGGCTGAGTGTTTAACTGAAAACACAAAATTCTCTCAATTCAAAAGTGCAATCATTGTGAGAAAAAAACAAACAAATAAAATGATTAGCTCAAATGTAGTTTTTAATGTTAAAATTAAAATTTTCTTTTTTATATATAGTGATTAAAATTGAACTGCATGCTGCTGTGGCTCCATTCTGAAGCAGCTACTCTTCAAACCTGCCCCAAGACTATCCAAACTTTAAGACTAGTTTAAATGTTAAGGCCTGTCAGCAATTTTAGGTAAAACAGGAGTATAATTTTTTTTGTCCCCCTTCCATGCTAGAAAAAAGAAGAAAAAAAACACCAGACTTTCAATCTCAGTCATGATATCTTTAAAACCTGACTCTGAGATTGCAGCTACTGAAACAACGGTATTCAAACAGTCATCAGGAACGGGTCTTCCTATGAAAATAATTGTACTGTATAATAAATCAGACACCATCCACATAATACTGTCCTACCACAAAACATAGTACTTGTATATTTTTATGGATTCATATACATTTAGGCACATACTATATGCACACTTCAAAGTGTGTGCACAGAAGGCAGTTTAATATCTATATTTTTTTAGAAAAAAAGAAAGACATCTTGACAAAGTGAATTTGTGATTTTTGTTGCACTCTTCTTGTGGCACGCTTTGCAAAACATTCAATTCACTGAATGATGTTGCATTCTTGCTCAGTGTCACCTCCTGGTTGCATTCAGCTGTTATTGGTTGAATAGAAAAAGGTACAGTACTGGTGCATTGCATTTTATTATTATCTTTTATCTCACTTTGTCTTACCATACATTCAGTTTCCAATAAAGAAAGCAAAAGCAATGCTTGAAAATATTGATGCTTTGTAGTTTTGGTAAGTTTTGCTTTGACGGGAGATCTAGTAACAGCAACAATAGTATAGGTCTTTCAACACTAGATGGCGAAAGTATGCCATGAAACTGGAATGTGTTTTCTATATAATTTACAATGTGCAGAAAGTCAAAACAGATTTTTCAAATATTAAGCATTTACAATTCAAGAAATAAATAAAAATTGAGGAAATAAATACACTGATGAACAAATATAATAATAAATAGCGATAATATAAGAATGACATGAACACATACAGATTAAAATCAAGCAAACCATACAAAATAATTAAGTGCAAGAGGGGGTAAAAAATCTCACCAGGATAAACATATCAAGTGAATGCAGAAACAGTAAAAGCATTACAAATCTGGCTGGTAATTTTCTCAGTGCAGTGTGTTTACCGGGAAATGCCAAACACATTTCCAAAAGCCTTGTCTTATACATGCAGCCGAGCCAGCACTCTTCAGTAAAATAGAGCTATCTAGTGCCATTATCCCAAGTCAAAGAAACCTCTTGGTAGCTCTACAGCTTAAACATGGATGCCTTTAATAGCCTGTTTGATATTATCCAAGAGGGCCTTGCACTCTGGAGAGTATTCGTGCTCCGAGTTGTTGTACATATCAGTTAATGTGTTCACATAGGCTTCAAAATTATGCTCACTGATGGGTCCCTGCAACAAAAACATGTTTGACCATTAGTGAAAAAAGCACAGCAGAAATGACAATTTGAAGAAAATGAGTTCTCTTTCAGGACAGGTTTGACATAATGAGTTTTAGTTTGTGGTCAAGGCTTACTGTACCATTTGAGGCAGCTGAATGTCTGTTAGACTGTTAATGAGAGCTTGGCTAAGGCGAGCGAGCTCCTTCAGAAGGCTGTCATTGTGCTGTTCGATCATCTTGTTTTCCTCCTCAATCGTCTTCAGGTTACATTCCATTGACGAGATCTGCTTTCGTGTACAAAATGAGAAGAAACTCATCAAATTAAATGAGAAATGATCCCAAACTTTTTATTAAGACGAGCTTGTGAGAATAAATATTTACCTGGGTTTGGAGTTGCATCATGTCTGCTTCTATTTTCATGTTGGAATCATTGAGTTCCTTGATTTCATGATCTAAATGTTGAATATCTTCTTTGTTTTCAACACCTGTGTTAAAGGAGATAATCTTATACGTCACATTTAGTCAGGAAGTAGAAATGTTTTTCATATTTACACACATTTAAGATGTAGTAGCTTACCGCTGCTGGCTTTCAGTTTGATAGTCATCATCTCTTCATCTGAGTGCTTTTTCTTGATACTCTGTGCGTTCAGTGGGCAACCTGACAAGCTAGTCAAACAGGCCATACAGTAACAATTTTAGTGGGTAGAATATCACCAAATTGACAAAGTTTAGCCTCAACAAAGAGGATTTGAATACAAGTCAAGCTGTCATTGTATAGTAAGAATGTAACATGTCCACCAGCGGTATTGTTTAGAGATAAAATGGAGGACAGACGACCTCACCTTCTGTGAGTGGCAAACACATTATTGGCATGTCCAAGGCCATTGCAGCCAGGCAAGGGACAATGGGGCAGTTCCTGTTTATTGGCCTTCCAGGCAAAGGGCAGCCCATTGATGGACGACTCCTTCTGTCTTTTGGCAGCAAGTGGACAACTGCCTGCACTGCGGTGGGATGTGTATTTCCCCGATATATGGCCTTGTCCGTCACATCCAATCACTGGACACCTATCAGAATGACAGACAAAGAGTTGCAGACGTTAAAAAGCTGCATACACTACTGAAAATTTTAACTAGCTTGCATTTAGCTGCACTTTTTGAGCTGCTGTTAAACAAAACCACTCAACTGCAGAAAAATATCAAGTACTTTACTGTTGAACTAAAAAAAATTATATCTGAGATCATTAAAAACAACCTATTTCAATAACTAGACCGGAAGATTTGTTAACCATTAAGTTGATTAATCCATCCAAATGCTGATTAAAAATAAAGTCGCCAAAACTAGAGATGGACTCAAATAATCGCATTAACTATAAGTTACTAATCCACTAAAACTTGGGTTAGAATGAGCGCTCTGTTCTGCTGAGTGCATACATTTTGAAGTGAGTGATATTTGTGCCTAAAAAAAAATGATGAGCACAACTCATGCTGAATATCATTAAGAGTTTGTCAGTTGCAATTCCAGGCCTGTTTTCTGCAGGTCAGTAATGGGGTGACATGAATTACAGATAATTGTCATGTTTCCCCTCATGCGAAAGAATGTAATTTGGAGGTGGCTAACCCGTTCCCTTATTGATAAAGGTGAAAGGTTGGCTGAGATGATACAAATGGCACACATGCTGTAGAGTGCTACTGCAAAAAGCTTGTTTCAGCATTTTGTTACCAGACAGCACGGCAGCACTTAGAGGACAAAACAACACCAGTCCCATTACTTACATCTACCACAGGTAGGTAGCTTGATGCAAGGCTCCCAGACAATGGAGGCATGCCATATGGCCCACTATTTACAATAATCTAGGGACATTTGCTACCCTCCCCCTTTCTCTCCCTTTCTCTCTTAATGTGTATGAGATCTACTCCAGTCTAATTCCTAAGCTCATGGCCTTGCATTAGTAATTAAAAAGAAAAATCTGGGTCCAGATGTATAAGTAAACAAGGGCTCATATATCAGACTTTGGATTTAAACTGCAAATCAATTACATTATTCTTTTTTCCAATAACACTTTCACAGACAAGAGTGATTAATGCAAATGAGTGCAATGCCATCGGCAATTCAACATTTTCTTAATATACTATAATTATAAAGAAAGCACTCAGCAAAGAGTGATAAGCCAGATATTCCATTCAGAAAATAGGGCCAACACAAAACCCTGGGAAAATCCTACAAAAACATGCTGCTAATCCTTTAGAAAATAATTCACTAATGTTGGGGCAAGAGAAGAATTACTTTCTTTGTTTAACTTAATGGCCTGCAGGTATATTGCACAAAAGCATGACGCAGTTTCACTTTGTTTTCTTGTTGTATTTTGACGCTAAAAACATGACAGCAGGATGAGAACAAAAATCTCTTACTTAAGCTCCTGCTCGTCTTTGTCGTCCTTGTTTGGTGTGAGCTTCAAACCTCCTTTTCTGGCACGTGGGCATCCTGACAGGCTGAAAATGGTTGGAGACAGTCAAATAGCAAGAAGGAAACACTATTGAAGAGGTACACGAAAAACCAAGATTAGACAACAGATGTGAGCTCTATGGATTCCCAGCTGCATTTTTTAAACAAATACGTTTTCATAGATAAATAGATTGAAAGATTTCTAGATAGATAGATAGATTTCTAGATAGATAGCTTTCTAGATAGATAGATAGATAGATAGATAGATAGATAGATAGATAGATAGATAGATAGATAGATAGATAGATAGAT
>JAPMNP010093756.1:0-10788 GCA_029874935.1 Atherina boyeri | reverse complement strand
GGATAAAGCGGTGTAAATACTAGATGGATGGATAACCCAAACTGCTAGAAATATTTTATTCTAATTATTGTTTTGTATTCTCATACCAATCATGTAGTTGAGTCTTGTTTTTTCCAGCTGAAGACAGTCACATTTCTGTCAACTGCTGACTTACAAAAAGGCTATGCATGCTTTTGTCTATTTTCTCCATGACTACGGTTTTTCAAAGTACTCCAGTTTCAGTCAGGGCTCCCTCCACTGCTTCCAACTGATTAATTGTGCTGCACTAAAACTAATACCTGTACATAAAAAACATATGAGCACATATGAGCTTGTTTCCTTTCACTCACTTCCTGTTTTTCTTTCTTTTTTCTTTTTTTTACTGATTTCAAAATCTTCAGTATTAATTTGCCTTGCTACAGTCTCAGGCTTGACCTGGTGTGTGCTCCACAGATAGTTCCCCTTTTAGCTATACTCAGATCAGTTTGTGACATAGGGAGATCAGGCTTTTTCCGCTAGAGCCCCTACCTCTTTGGACTTTGCACTTAGACAAAAAATCTTTGATCCCTTTGAAACCCTCCTTAAAACGTTGCTTTTCTTCTTTTTAAAAGGCCTTTGCTATTGTCTGATGAATACTGTTTGTCACATTGCTGCTAATATGGCTGCTCTTGTCTCCTCTTTTCTGGGTTACCACTTTGTAACTTAGCTGTAAGGGGTGCTACATAAATCATGCCTTGTTGCCATTATTGCTATCATTGCTGCTATGCTTATTATTGTTGTCATTGTTACATTTATCAAATAGCCTTTTTAGTTTTCTGATTTCATTAATTAATTTGGAATGCTGCCCAAGAATTTCTTTATATTTTATGTTTTTATCAAAGTACTATTTAAATAAAGTTGTATTATGATTATTACTAAGTGGTCCTACCATAGCTTAGTACTGAACGAGGAATATGGTTTGACAGAAACTGACAACTGACTTGTGTCGAGCAGGAAGTTTGTCTGATTTTATCAGAGCAGAGAGACAATGCTTGGTTTCATCAACCACATTTTGAAGTGCACAATCTGCATTTTAAAACTATTGCATGAGGAGATGTGCATTTGGCTTAAAATGCCCACATAAGGTTGATAGTATCTTCATTTGATGTAGCTCCAGTTGCAGGAACGCGTAGTGGAAGAACTAGTTTCCCCCATTCATAGTAGGCTACATGTTTCAACTTATCTACTTCTGAAAACCTAAAAATATTCTTGAATGTTTTTTTAAAGTATCAGCTCTGGATTTGGTCCAAGATTTATCATTTGAACTATGTTATAGTTGTGCAATAAGTGTTTCACAGGTACAGAGTAAAAACCGAGCAAAGAAAAAAAAAAGCTTTTATCTATTGTAATCTTGTTTTGTAACTAAAATACAGAAAAAAAGGAAAACTGTACTTACTACTTACTAGAGTCTGTTGTAAAAACTGTCCAATCGAACCAGAAGAAACAATTTATAACAAACAATATATAATTCTGCAAGATCAGAGAGAATCTTTATCCTTCATTACTATGACATATACAAAAACAAAGTTCACTCAAACACATTAAAATAATCTGATTTCATAGACGCAGCTAGAAATATACAAAGTATTTGCACACCAAAGAAATTCACTGTACTGTATGTGAAATGATTGAAATGATGTTGACACTGAGTGAGTTCCTGAGCAACAAAATGTAGATGGAATTCAGGAATAAGAATAACTGATATTTGAAACAATGCTTATACTGGCCATTTTACATAGAACACATTAAAACCCATTCTACTTTTTTTTTGTTTTTGGTTGTTTTTCTTGTCCCAGTAAGAACTAATTTAGCATATTTCAGATATTTGAGACATTTAAGCCCTGTAGCTTTTATTTCTTGACATTCTTAACAATCTTTAATGTTAAATCTTAAGGAAATCCACACGCACATATGCACCAAAAAAATGTAGGTGCGTATTTAAAACGTTACCACTGCTTTCCTGCAGCAAATAAATCAACTGCATATTGGAGCCCTGCGGTGTGAGAGTTGTTTGATTTTTTATCTCTTATTAATGTTAAATCTTGCAATGTCCCTTTTGACTTATAGACCAGATGGCTCAACATTGTACATTACAGGTGTGTCTTCAATTTCCTGGTAATCAAATCCAGATTTTAAGGTCTAAGAATGTTTTTTAAAGAACACACACATATTTCCTTCATACATTTGTCATACCTTATCTCTGCTCCCACTGACATCCTGTTGATAAAATTTCAAGTTACTTCTGAATTTATGAAATCTTTGCAGGGAGTTTCTCTTGTACTACTTTAATTTATAAACAATATAAAAGATCAATATTTGGACTAACATCAATTGTTCCAAGTGTTCATGAGATCACTGCTGTGAGTTTTCTGCTGCAACATGTGCTACACTGTGCTATGACAGAATATAAAAAGGAACAATTTCCAAGCCAAAACCATAAGAAAAATTCAGCCTGCATACTATTTACAGTATTTATACTACCTCAAATGGAGTAATGGAACCCATGACTTTTCCACTTTAGGCTTGTGAAACAATACTTGAATATCATCTAAGATATTTTGTAACCACGTATGACAATGCATGATTCCTGCACACTGTAAGAAATGCTCAAAACTGGAACCGTTTCCCCTTAAATGTGGCTTATTTTTACTCAGGGTGACTCTCAATATTGGTGCAGAAATAACTCTTGTTTGTGATGCATGTCATTTGCTGAAGGGTTGGTCTATCCAGGATGGCACCCTGTGGATGATAGTCTGTCTGGAGCACCACACAGGAAGATGGTGTGACTGAAAGAGCAGACTGGGAAATAGTGGAGCACAGTGTGTTTGTGAGCTCAGGATTTGTGTTTGTTTCATCCAGCAGGTGTTTGATGTTCAAAATCTCGATGTCAGAGCAGATACAATCTTCCATCCTCACGTTCTGCAGCCTCTGATCTGTCTGAAAGATGCAGGGTGTGAAAAAAAGAAAAAAAAGAAGAAGAAAAAAAAAGATGCAAGGTGTACAGTGATTAAAAAAAACAAACACTTAAAATGACTTAATACAAATGCATGTGCTGAGAAATCAGATGCACGTCCAAATCTACAACTGTAATGTACACAAAACATTTGAATAGTGAAAGCTTTTTTTCTTGGGTGACACCTTTCTGCGCTTCAGTCAATCAACATTTTAGGATTAATTATACATGTTTCAGATGTAGCTCAGTTAGATTAGCGTACTTTGAGAAGCCTGTAATGTCAATGCTCTTATAGTACTTAAAAGAACAATCCAGATGTATTAGCAGGCCTGGATTTAAAGCACATTGTTTAGAATATGTTCAAAGATAATTGAATTAACTCAATAAGCATAAGAAAAAGACAACTTACTGTCCCTCCGGGTAAGGAGGTTTTTTTTCTTTTTCTTTTTTACCGACTTAATTTCATTGTCTATAAACAAACTGATGCACTTTATTCCTAAGTAGTTCAATTTTTTCTGTCTCTATAACTTCTGACAGTCTTTATACAATCGGTGACCCCAAGTCAGCTAGAAGTTCTTTAGTTTTTGTTTTGTTTTTGCATTGTAGCTTTAACAAAATCCATCAGTGCTTACACTTCTCTTAATTATTTTGCTCATGCCTCACAGCATGGACTGTTGAAGATCTTTGGTGATTGCTTTATAGATCTTTGGAGTATTTAGTAGATTTTTTATATACACACTCACACACACCGGTGTATATATGTATATAGTAATAATACTATTCTTTTGCACTAAAAGGAAACTAAAAACAGTCAAAGCCCCTTTTATTAAGTCCAGTTAGAGCATCATTCTCTGGTTAATTTACACTTGAACACCAAAAATAACATACATCCCAGTCTTGTATGTTTGAGAAACTACAATGCACTAAAAGGCACTTAAAAAACTGTGCTCAACAAATATTCTGTTTTTTTCATTCAGTTCTCTACAGTAAAAACTTTTGTTGAAACATAAAATTGGAAATACTACTAAAATACTCTAACTACACAAAACTTGTTAACCTGTATTTTCTGAAGATAGTCTGTACTTACAGTGAAATATCTCATAAGGTGAGCACATAATGATTATTTTCTCTCTGCACATGATTTCACTGTTTCGTGGGTTTGTCCATACCTCATACAGGAAGCTGTCAAACTCAGGAGTTTTAATGTTCATACCAGCTGGATAAAAAAATATCTCCCTCAGTCCACTCTTTAGCCTGAAGGAGACAGACAGGCAGCAGATTATCTATCTAATCAATAATCAAACCCTCGAATGGAAATGTATCATTGACTCAACTCACATTTTTCGTTTGGGCCACAGGAGAAAGGCGCAGGCCAGCAAAAGCAAAATGGGAAACAGAATCTTTGGCAAGGCAGCAACGTCTACATGAAAAAAGAGGATGGGCAGTTTATATAGATAGCTGGTTCAAACTTGAGCACTGAATTCAGACAACGTTTGGGCTCAGACGATGTAACAGACTGATGATACTCTGTCTTTGGGTTTGGACTGGATGTTCTGAAACTCACAGTTTATTCTGGTCCTGATGGTGATGCTGGCAGGTATTCCAGGCCCCCCTTTGGTGAGAGCGCTAACAGAGCAGATGTATTCTTGGTTCTGGTGCAAACCCACAATAGTCACAGACTTCTGCCGAGGGTCTGCCACTGGAATCTCGAACAAATCTACATAAACACAGAATTACAAATTAGTAATGAGATTTTTTTTTTATCTATCCTGCTGAACAGCCTCTGAACTTAGGCATTAGTCAAGGTTAACCCAGGGCTGCCTCTCATTGATTGATTTATCTCAAAACAATTTGAGAAATATCTCAAAGTATTATTTACATTAGAAGCTTTTTTGTTTTTCATTTGTCTGGACTCACTTGTGGGTTGACCTGGCGGCATATTGGATCCCACTTCCTGCACTTTAACCAGGTAACCAATGATGAATGCTGGCTGAGCTGGATCATCTTC
The DNA here is from genome assembly GCA_029874935.1 of Atherina boyeri. NCBI lineage: Eukaryota > Metazoa > Chordata > Actinopteri > Atheriniformes > Atherinidae > Atherina > Atherina boyeri. The sequence goes on along the minus strand of JAPMNP010093756.1, from coordinate 5,809 downwards.
ATTGTAATGCCACTCCAGTGTCACAGATGAAGATGTGCTCTGAACAGGATGTACCAGACTGGGAGACTGTACAGAGCCTATGGAAATATTGTGATGAAGGATGACACGTTACATTGACATCTAGTACTCAGATTTAAAATGATTAAAGAAAATTGCCATCCCTGATTTTTCTTTGCTTTATTAGTTATTCTTCTCTGCACATCTAACAAACAGAAATAATTTTGCTCTTATGCTTTGAAAATTCCCTCATACGTATGGAAGTTTTTATTGGACTTAATTATTTGTAACCCACAAATGTGTTGTTTTCTCAGCTGTAAACACTATAAGAGGGTGTAAAACCTTTTGAAAAAAAGCTAAACCAAAATTAAAAAAATTTAATCCAGAGCAAGTTCTACATGTTTGCACACTGTTGTGTATTTTGTGAATACAACCATGCATATGTGCAGCTAGTGAAATATTTCAAAGTCCAACACATTTGTGGGCAGTTTTCTGTTGACTAAAAATAATGAGTCTTATTAAGCCGACCAAACAGGGAGCATATATGATGGAAAGCAGATCAGTATTTTCCCCATATGGGCTTGAAGAATCTTCTTTTAGTCATATTATTTTCAGCACAAAGAAATGAAGGTCTCGGGATACACACAAGCAGTTATAAGTAATTACATCATCAGCTGTCTGCACATAGTTCTTCTGTCTGGTACACACTGATCGATTCTTCATTATTCCAGTAATGGTTATTAATTATTTTTATTGATCATTTTTGCAACGATGACAAAAATGGGATCTAAGTGCATTTAATAAGAACAGGGCAAACTGTTAATATCTGACAAAATTATTGTTCACTCTATATCTGAGTAAAACACAATGTATGGCCTGAGAATAAAATTAACCTCTATAACCTCATGGTTTTCAAATCTGCATCAATAAAAACACACATTTACAGAACAATTAAATAAAAAAACAACCACTTACTCAGCTCCTGTGAGTATCCAGTTTGTATCTCCAGTAATTTGTGTCCATTTTCTGTGCATCCATAAATATGAAACGAGTACATCCGACCTGCCTTGAAATGTTCTAAAAATAAAAAAAGGTGTGTGGCAATAAATACCAAAGTACAAGGAAAGAATCATTCACACTTACTTTAAAGATAAAGAATAACTCAACAAAACATACCAGCAGGCAGGAATAAAGTGTTATTTTCCTTTGGCAGCTTTAGCCACTGCACAGTACAAGGTACAGCGTTTCCCAAAATGCACCACTCCATAGTATACCCACAGGTGACTATGCTTTGCTCATCCCAAGAGAGATTGAAGCCACCTGCCGTGGTGCTTTTCAGTCGCCTCCTTACTAGGAAGATTTCTGCAAAGACACAGATTTCAGTCATTTAGCATTTAAACATCTGAAGCTGCCAGATACAGTAGTCTGACTGTGACTGAATGCTTCAAGGGTGGTGACATTTTTAAAAAATGGTTTTATTATTTATCACATTTTAGTTGTATTTTTACAAGAGAAAAACAAATAAGCCCATGAGAATGTCAGGTAAGATGTTCACCTGTGTGGTCCAGTGGTGGGATGGTGATGTGAGCAGGGAGGGAGGAGCCAGTGTGAAGAACAGCTTGGATGGTGAACTCACATTTTCCTGGACCTATTGAGACCTCAGCCTGTTTCTGTTCACTGTCCTTCAGTGCTGACTGGATTTGGTCTTCCTGTGACCACTGCAGTGTGTAGCCTTGTATCTTTACTGTGGCTTCTCTGCTAACAACATGCTAATAATAAAATGAGTCACTGAGGGTGGTACATATGCAAACTAATTATGTTATATATTCCCTAAAACCAAATTATTTGTACTGAAATAATTTACAAAAGGCTTACTGGATTCCACATCAGAGTAATGTGACGAGTCTGTGAGTCAGACGGCTGCTTTATTCTCCTCCATAAGTCCAAAGTCACCAGCGGATCTAAGGAGCATATTTGTTCAAGGCATCACAAGATCCCTCTACACCACATATACCCGCAATTTATATCAGTACTATAAAAGTTTTAACTGGAGTCACCATTTTGATGACTACATATAACCTAAAACAAAGAATATTTAAAGTAGAATTTGTAGTTGATGGGTCTTCCTAGGTCATCTCCACCAAACACCATGTTCTCCTGCTCGTTTTCAGATTTTGTACTCACATGTTGCGAAAAAAATGGGCTGTGTCCATGCTCCCCAGAATCTCCCATTAACAGAGCAGCGCACTCTGGAAGAGTAACCCATGCCAGGATATAGGTGATCCAGTGTAACTTTGCAGAAACGACTCAAACTGTTACAACTTAGCTGTAATACAGATTGAAGGGGGGAAAAAAAGCTATTAAAATGTGAAGGTTTTAATCTGAATTTTTAGTTTAAACTGGTTTAAAAACAAAATACCTGTACAATGCTCTCTGGAAGTGCGGAAACCTGACAAAGGAGGTTTATTTGAGTGAAATTCCCCTTTATGCTCCAGGACACGGTGGCATTTGTTACCCCGGGATTCACTCTGACCTTCTCCAATACAGGGAACACTAACATATTTGGTTAAAAAAACATTTTCAATTGATCAAAATGTGTAGTGAACACTCCAAAAACACAAAAAACAACACAAACTATGGTTTCCCTGAATTGCATTTACAAAGTGAGGATGTATATGTTATCAGAAAGACAGTGCATGCTAGATTTATGTGGGCATCATTTCAATTTATATCATCAAACTCACAACTGAAGCTATGCAATAACATACAATGAATTCTATGTTTGGTTTAAGTGATTGAAAGACATTGGACCTCTGTCAGAGATGTTGAACCTGTAGCTCTCCATCTCCTCTCCCAGCATGTCCTTCACCACCACATTGATGTTGTATTCTTGCAGCTGTGGCACAGCTGGGAAAGTGCAAGCTGATGGCTGACACTCAATGGGAGCTTGGTTTGAGTTCCTGTTTTCAATAACATAAAAAGGAAATAGGAATAGACTTAGAAGGCACCCGATCCATCTGTTTGTGATGTACAGTTTGTGGCTGATATGATAAGTACTTAAAGATTTATTTGTTTTCTTTTTCTTTTGTCAGTCTATATATAGCACATTTTGAAGGCTACGAGCAAAAACAAGCAAGTGAAATCAGCATTTAAAGTAAGAAAAAAGGCAAAACAACATAAACCAAATCCTGAAGCGGATCAATCAAACACAAAACATTTAAGATGAAGAGCTGGTCTGCAGCTGGGATTTGAAGCACTAAAGAGTTTGCCATTTTGACCCCCATTGGAAAACTGTTCCAGCTCCAAACCCAGATCAGTAAACTCACATTCATCTCAAGTTCTAATTCAAGAATGTGGAGGAACACGAAAGCCTGGATAAGAAGACCTACAGTAGGGGTCTAATAAGGGACAATGGGCAACAAAAGCTCTCAAATGTATTTTGAAGCCAGTTTTTATTGACCAAGAGGAGGATTTTTAACTCAATCCTAAATTTGGTTGGAAGCCAGTGTATGAACATGATCATTGGGATTATATTAGAGCTGCTGCAAAATTTCATACCAACTGTAATGGTGTAAAAGAATATATATGCTTAGTCAGGAATAAAGTACATTGCAGTTATGTAAGCATGGCAACATATAAACAAAAACTCTGATTTCTGCAACAATAACTAAGGACTCATCATGTTAATGTTTAATGGAAGAAGCATTACAAAATAATTTACTTATGTTCTTCAAGTTTCAACTGCAAGTCAAAAAATGGCTCTTAAGCTTTTGATACCGTAATTTTATTAAATTATTTATTTTTTTCTCACTGCACAAATTGACTGTGTGGCTGATCTTAGACAAGCAATCGCATACAGTACTTATGTAAAGCTCTGTATTGTCAGTAGATTAATCATAAAACACAAAACTGAACTGGTGCCCCACAGGGAGTGTATATGGAGATAATACAACAGGAAGAAATAGGTATGGGACGATGCAGCATCATCAGTTGCTGTTTATGTTTATATGTTTGGTTAGGCAGTATGAAGTAAACTACTTTAGTGCTACATCACATGTCCCAAGTTTTCGAGTTGATCAGGGAGAATAATGACTAAGAGTACCAAATACAAATCGAATCATCATATAATCATATCAATGACAGCATTACCACAATCTTTGTAAATAAGAACTTCATCAGTAACTCTGCAGAGCTGTCTCAGTGCTGATTGGCATTCCTCAAATATGTCACAACCACTTATTTGTTACAATATAGTGGGATTTATAAACGTATTATCTCCTGAGAATAAATATCAAGTTATTTATCAAACATGGAGGTAGCTCCAAATATTTTGAAATTATTTAATGAATCCTTGTAAAAATTTGACAATTGAACTAATAAGTACCACATAGAGTAAACACTGAGCCTGTATTTACAAAGAAAAAAAACTACTACTTGAGAGGAATTATTTTATGCTACGATATTTTAATGTATGATTACATGTGTATGTTTGCACGTTTTGTTTGTGTTTTGTGTCTGTGTGTGACTCTCGGGTCTGGGATTTGGGGAATTGTTGGGTAAAGGTCAATATATACAGTCTATGGTAAAGGTGGGTTTCTGTTATTTCTGTCCTTTTTTGGTGTAAAGCACTTTGAGTTGCATTTTATGTATGAGAATGTGCTCTATAAATAAAGGTTGATTGATTGAGGTTGATACTACAGGACCGTCATCTAAACTTATTCAGCTACAAATGTTTCTTGCATTTCAGGCTGTGAGTGTTGCTTGAGCTTATTACTGTATGTGGAGAGTATGCGTTTGCTTGTTTCGATCAAATGGATCTCGTTTTCTGCCAGAATCCCAAGTGCAGGTGATAGTTGCCATGTCGGAGGTTGCACAGCTGAGGTTTTTGGGCTTCTGAGGAGGAACTACAGTAAAAAACACACACACACACACGTTTATTTCTATGTTACAGTTCTTCATTGAAATAAAAAAGAAAGAATACAAAAGTTATAATTATTGAAACTCACAGCTAATATAGTTCCAGACAGAATTAATCTTGCCTGTTGCTTCATTGCAAGTAATTAACAAAGCTTTTATGAGTGGAATTGGGATTGTCAGGTTGGGTACTGTAACAGCCTTGACACTGGTTCCAATACTCATAAGGGGATATTGGATGGCCCCAACCTTCATGCTTGTGATATTGACTCCTTCTGGGGGAACACAGCAGAAAATAGCACTGGTGCTCTCCATCAGTACCCGCTGAATAGGAAATATCTTGACCTTTTCATTTTTTTTGACTCCTATAAGATGCAGATTAAAGTTAGAGAGCAGTCAGATAGGGATCTGGACAACTTTGCACACAATGATGCAGACAGGAAGAAATAGATTTCACTTCAAGTTCCAGTAGTTGATCGAAATGAGAATTATCTGGAAAAGTGTTGCTAAACAAAATCTCAAAAATATAACAATATTTCTCTTGTCAAATTTTCATAAGAAGGAAGGTGTAGGCTTCACACAAACACTAATTTGCAGTGACAGAACATACACCGCAAGAGTTGAGAAACATTGATAAAAAGATTGGTGAAGGGAAAGAGAGGAAGGATGGTAGATTTACTTCTGCTGACAAAAAATGAAAGGGGAAAAAAAAGACAGTGCTTAGATACACCATTAGCATACAAGAAAAAGTGCAAATAAGAAATAAGCTCTCTCTATTTATGGATTTATGTTAATTATACAGGCTGACAATAAAGGTTTGGAATATTGGTAACCCTTCCTTTTACAGTCCGGTAAATACCATGTAATTACCTGGTAATAAGATGTATTTACTAAGTAA
>JAPMNP010091248.1:0-12296 GCA_029874935.1 Atherina boyeri | reverse complement strand
CAGTTAATTACCCGGGATAATTGTCTAATTTAAGAACACACTGTTGTACTGTGCAAACACATTTTTAGTATTATAAAAACATTTTGCTGTCAAATATTTAGTGTTTATAATCAGAAAAATCTGTCATCACACAATGATAAGAATATTACACTGTAAAGACTGTAATTGTGTGTTTTTTTTTTTAAATAGACGATTTCAGTTTGTGATGATACAGCAGGAAAGTGTGACTGCAGGGTTCAAGGACATGGAGGTGTGGACAGCTGTACAAAACTATCGGACAAAAACAAGCCATATTCCTTCTTTCTTTTAATCAGTGACATACTCAGACCTTGGAGATGACGCACAGTGACATATGCTCCCTATTGAGGAGACAGACAGGTTTGTTAAATCTCAGAAAATCTACAGTAGTAGTTTCATGTCGTCTCAACTACAGAATCTCATCCAGTGCAGCCCTCTCCACTAGAGTCCTATTCATCCAGGCTAAATGGGAACAAGAACAAAGCATTTTGGGGCTGCTGCGGCTAATACATGCTAGGCTCGTACCTTGTCCCAATTCAAAAATAGCTGCTTGTTATCTTCCCTCTGATCTTCCTAGGACCATTGCTCACGCTGGTGGGACTCCACTTGATAATTCCACAAAGAGAAAAACAAAGCTAATGATCTGAGAGATTTACAGAGTGGACTGTGGATTCTTAGGTTTTTACTGATGTAACTGGCATGACTGCTCTTCAAAAGGAATCTGTCTGTTGTAACTGGCAGTGTGTTATGCTGTGGCTCAGCTGGTGGACAGCAATGAGCCTACCATTATTTTCAAATGAACTTGCCAATTGTGACTGAAAACAAACAAATAGTTCCCACGAACTTTGTATGACACCAGATATTACAGGCCCAAAAAGACTGACATTATTTACCTCCCAACTCTCCATTAATAGAGATGCTACTGCTTTAGGGTATGCACATGACATAACTTTTTTTAAAGAAAAAAAAGGAAACACTTCAACTATTCTTTTTAAAAAGCACATTATGCATCATTAGCAGTATAACCTTGGAACTACACATCTCTAGCATTTATCTAAATAAAATATTAACCAAATGGAAAATATTTACAGAGAAGTGCAATGACCCACACAGTAGCTACAGTGACTTCGAGAAAGCACGTCATATTTTCATGGAAAGGTTAAAACAAAGTCTAAAGAAATTACTATGTGAGCACAGTTTTACAGTAAATTAAAATTTAGTTTTTCATGAAAACATAATGTCAGGGTAGTGTATGTGAACATAATTAAAAGTTTGCAGGAGTGGCATATTTTCGAAAAGTTCTTGTTAGTGTAGACAGGCAGGTCATCTGAATACATATGTAAAAAAAAAGTGCCCTCCTGTCACTTATGTAAGCAGGTTCAGCTTGTTACAGTACATTCATTACAGCCACAACAGCAAACCCCTGAGGGACACTGCAAACACTGAAGATACCCTATGACCATGTTGGCAACATCGCAACAGAAGTTTCCCAATGAAATTCTTTTCCGACTATAAAATGATCCAGTGATATGTTTCCTATCCTAATACTGGAATTAATAAGGTAAATTCCAGTTAAATTATGCAACTGTGTATTGGTTGTTTCTTTTCTAATTTTCTAATTTAATTTCTTTCTAAGAAAAAACAAAACAACCTTTGACTGTTTTTTTTTTCTTTTGCAGGTCAAGCAAAGTCCAGAAAGTGATCATGACTAAAGGTAAAAAGAGGCTACATGAGACAAATAGAGGTGGGCCGGATGATGACTGTATGCCTGTGACTGATTGGACAAGACAAGTCTTTAAAAACCTGGATTGTGTTGAAAACAGTTTTAGTAAATATAAGCCAAGGAAGAAGAATACATCTTTGCTGCAACTGAATTGGACTAGTCATGAGTGGATGTCCATACTTTGAGAAGAGGCATTTGTACGTCCGAATTGTCGTCTCATTTAAATGGGGGCTCTCAAGGATTTTAGTTTAAATTTTCACCACATTCGTTAAGAGCAAAAGCCTTTCTATTACTAATCCCAGTGATAGAGAGCAGATAACAACAGACTGTCTCTTTACAATGCAGGTTATTCAAAAATAAACCTCCCATAGAGGAAGATGACGATGCCTCACAGGCAGGGGTTAACAAGGCCAGTAAAGGAGGAATCATCTACGGAGACTACCTGCAGGTAGAGGACATGACCTGACTAATGTACCATTTTAGTAATTGGCTATTTTTCTCTCTTTTTTTTCTATTAAAGAAAGATGAGAACTGGAATGTGCTTTTTTCCCCTCTTTTCTTTCCAAACCTCAGCTTGACAAAATAGTCACAGCCCAGGTACTGCAAAGTGAACTGAAGGGCAATAAGATCCATGATGAGCATCTCTTCATCGTCACCCATCAAGGTAACATCACATTCATATCGTTGGGAGTATTGGAATCACTATTGCTTTAATCGTAATTTACTTTACCTAAATGCCTTGCTTATTGATTTATGTGTTTATTATGTAATGTAATAATTTTGTCTATATTCTATTTCAGCCTATGAACTGTGGTTCAAACAGATTTTGTTTGAACTTGATTCAGTGCGAGAAGTTTTTATCAGTGGACACGTAAGTCTTTTAAAAAACATTTTGTATTACTGAATTCAGAAGTTAAGTTTAACACGATCAGTACTGACCCTTTATAACCTGTTGCAACATACAATATGTATATTGCAGTTTCCATTCTTCCATGATGGAACCTAAGTTCTAAATAGATTTTAGGATTAAGCACCTTTAGAATAGTTAGATTTCTCTGTACATGTGCTGAACTCAACACTCATCCTGGTGTTGGAGTTCAATCAGAAAAGAAAATTGAAATCCTGCTTTTGGAGTGCTTTTTTATTTATTTCTCCTTTCTGAAAGAGACATGCTGAAAGTGATCCATGGGTCTCTTCCAGAGGGGCAGAGACACATGACAATACCTTATCGCCCAAAAAACAAAACAGAACAAAAAACAAGACTTAATTTATCAATTTTTGTCAACTTTCCTATTAATTTAATTGGCAGCCATTTCTTTAATATCTTCTATTCCTTCAGGTTCGAGATGAACGTAACATGCTGAAAGTCAACACTCGTATACACAGGATTGTAATGATCTTCAGACTGTTGGTCGACCAGTTTGCGGTTTTGGAAACAATGACAGCCTTGGACTTTTTTGACTTTAGGTAATCTCATAAATAACTTGTGGCCTTCTCTGCTTCAGCTGTAAAATATTTAGAAGATGCACTTTTTCGTTATTTTGCGCTATAGTTGAGTGGGGTGCACGTGTGCTTACTTGTATTTGTATGTACAGAGAATACTTGTCTCCAGCCTCTGGCTTCCAAAGCCTTCAGTTTCGGATCCTGGAGAACAAAATCGGAGTGCCGGAAAACCTGAGGGTCCCATACAACAGACGGCATTACAGGGACAATTTCAAGGGCCATGAGAGTGAGATGCTGCTCGCCACTGAAAAGGAGGCAACACTCCTTAAACTGGTGGAGGTTTGTCTCACATGAACATTGACTTTAAATGACTTAGTCATTTAGTTAATTAGCACAGAGATCTGCTTTTCTGTTTTGTTGTACATCCCTGGAGAAGCTTATGTGCTACTAACCAGAGTATAAATGCCAATAAGCCCTGCACTTTTCTTTCAGGAGTGGCTGGAGAGAACTCCTGGCTTAGAGGTGGATGGATTCAATTTCTGGGCAAGGCTGGAAATCAATATATTTGATGGGCTGAATCTGGAGAAGGAGAAAATTGAAGTAAGGAATGACTCCAGTATTCAGAACAAACTTTCTTCTCTTCCCCTGGAGTGCATTGATGATTGACAGAGGCTATATTTTTTTTTGTGGGCATTGTTTACTTTTAAAGAAAATGCCAGACTCTGAAGAGAAGGAGGAGCTGATGGCTGAGCTGGTCAAACATAGAGAGCTCTTCACATCTCTGTTTGATGAAAAGCGTCATGACCACCTGGTCAGCAAAGGTAACCGTTCAATCAGATGTCACAATTGTCAGTGATGTTTGGTGTTTGTTTGGACTTACTAAAAGTTGTGTCTGGTGGACTTTAAACTCCAGCTCATAAAACTGAACAAATAAAGAAAAATCCTGTTATTTTTAACATAAAATTCTTATATTTGTATTAACTAGGTGAGAGGCGTGTCTCTTACAAGGCTTTAAAAGGTGCTCTGATGATCTACTTCTACAGGTATGGCGCACTAGCACTTCAGCTTTGATTGTTTACCACTGCACTTGAAGAGTATCATTACAGTTAATATGTTTTTACACAAGATGCAGACACCACCAAAAGGGACATTAAGCTTAAAAACACATCAGTGCAAGTTCCAGATGCAGGACTCATTAATTCTTCCCATATAAAATTTCCATCTCAAGATCTGTCGTAAAACCTGCTGGCATCATACTTATGCCACTTTGAGCAGTTCTAAGGATGGTCTGAGAAGGCTTCATCACTCTAAAGATGCTTGCCACTTTTATCTGAAGGTGTGGTAACTAGTTTTGTAAAAAAAAAAAAAAACATATGCGATGAGGACAGAATGTCACGTAAGACTCATTAAGGCTGTGCCAGAGCTAACAAAGACATGCAACCATTACTGCAATGTGATAATTAGTGCCAAACTGCTGGGCAGTTGGTAGTGAACAGGTGACAGCTGCTCTCATTTTACAGTGATTAAAATTAGAGCGATTTTTGAAAAGCATCAAGTGTAAAACCTGAAATATTCCCTTACCCTTTAGGGAAGAACCGAGGTTCCAGGTTCCCTTCCAGCTCCTTACGTACCTCATGGACATTGACACCCTCATGACAAAATGGAGATGTGAGTATTTAAGCGTCACTGTGAATTGCTGCATATCATTTTTCGAGAAATGCTCAGTTAACCTGGAGACTGGGGAAATGGGAGCTCAACAAGTTAAATAGTGAGTTATGTCTCACTTACATTTAACCCTTTAAAGCCCAACTCAAGAAATAATGGGGAGAAAATTCTCATTTTTTAAAATCTGAAGTCATCATTTGGGACTTTAACAAAATACAACAAAAGATTAACAAAAATATTTTTTCAGTATTCACCATTTATTATTGAGTGATAACGTTAAATATATTGTAGTGTAGTCTTCTGCCTCCTGGTATCTGCTACATCAGATTGTGTACAACAGGGTTTTGAGCAAAGTGTTTACCATAAAATGATGTAAAAGGACTTATAGATGCAAAAAGTGTCAGAAACATTATGTATCAAGTATCATATGTTTGGCTTTATAGGGTTAAGCAGTGTACTGCTCATGCAGAGCAACATACTGCTAACGTAGCCAGCGTTTTGACTCTGTCTTTCTTTTCTAGACAATCATGTGTGCATGGTGCATCGTATGATTGGCAGCAAGGCAGGCACAGGGGGTTCATCTGGCTACCAGTACCTGAGATCTACTGTCAGGTATGGTATGATGACAACAACATCTAATGGCTATACACATTGAAAACCTTTCGCTAATTTAGATAAGGTTGGGATAGTAGTACTCTGCTATTAAACTTGGCAGTTATTTTGTCCTGGAGAGCTCGCAACAAAACATTTAAAGTGATCCAATGAAATCCCCCCCCCCATTTTTCCAATGAAACTACATTCTGCAAAAAACATGTTTCATATAATTCAGAATTTACAACTACATGATTTTCTGTCCATTTAGTGACCGATACAAAGTGTTTGTGGATCTGTTCAACCTGGCAACTTTCCTGGTTCCTCGGAGCTGGGTGCCCAAGCTGAATCCCAACGTTCACACGTTCCTGTACATGGCAGAGTGCTGCGACAGCTCCTACTGCAGCAGTGAAGACTCAGACTAAACCGTGCCTCAGTCATCTGTGTTGGCTTCCCTTGAAAGTGATAGTGACAGGTGTGCAAGTAGACAGCAAATTGTCTAATACAATGTTTTGATTAGTCAAGATAAAGGTAATGTTACATTGACTCAATGTACCTGAGAAAGTAAACAGTTTTGCTTATTTTGTAATGAAAAAGGACAGTTCAAAAATATTTTACTTTACTCAACCTCCAAAGATCATGTAGTACACTTCAAAGGAAAAAAATATTTTGCACCAGTTAGACATGATATTGGGTTGACATGTTTCCTGATGTGTAGAAACATAAAAACGAGAATTGTAAAATCACAATTAGTCTTGTATAAGCAATGGGAACCACACAGAATGATTTAAATAAATAAATCAGGCTGCAGTCAGTGACATAATGTCTGAGAAAAATCAGGGGATAACTCTAACTCTAATCTGCACTGTAGGTCACTAAGTCCTGCAGATGGCTCATTGATAAGAGCTGCTTAGATGTTCTCTCAATAAAATTATGTAAATGAACATTGACCGACCTGGAGGCAAACGGATCAGTGGGAGCAGTGATCAAACTTTGCGTGCTGGGACAATGCTGATGGGTTTTTACATAAATGCAACGTATTACATGTCAGGAAGTCAAAGGGGGGAATTTTAGACTACTGAGATGAGGCTCAAGTGAAAGAAAGTGTACAGAAAATGAAACCTCAACATCTACAACAGAACTATTTGCACATGAATATGATATTAAAAGGACCCATAAATTTTGTACATAATATCAGTGATGTAGCTGTTGTTGATATATTTTGTATAGTGTTCTATGTGATGCTAAAATAATTTCATGTATTTATGCAATAATTAATGTGATTTATTTTGTATAGATGAAGTCATGACTCTTATTACTCATAACATGTATCTATTTTATGTATTTAATAAGATTCATATTTTGTACAGTGAATGTTCTGTTGCTGTTATAATCTAACATTTGCAAACATGAAGTGATGTATTTAGTTTTAGTGATACAATATGGCAACATTTCAATAAAAACATTATCTAAAGTGACACAAAATGAAATTTGGATGACTGATTTCAATTTGACGCTGGTAAACAACCACATACAATGTATCAACCAAGTCCATACGATGACTCAGATTACAATTTACAAACTTTGGTCAAAGAAAAACAGCTGCCACAGAATCTGCAATACCTGAGGAGAAACCAGAGACGAAAGCATGATTAATCTGCCTGGGAATTCCAGACAGGAGTACAAATGCACCAAAGTAAAAGGATGTTAAAGGTGACATGAGATAATGAACTTACCACAGATGTTGCCACCAATTTTTATATAAACATAACCCTCATTCCCCCATGAAATTCCCCAGGAGTTTTGCACTATCCAGTATGGAACTTCCCCTGTAACAGAACAAACACATTTTAAGCCCAATATACAGCATTCACAAAGAAAAGGAGAACTAGTTGTTTTTGTGTGGTTATTGCCGATCAAGTATTATTAAACTAAAACATCAGTTCATTATGTAACCATCTAAACAAACATGACCTTAGGTACATGATGTGAAGCCAAGTACATTTCTAGTAACTGTTTGTTAAAGATGGCAAACAGCATTAAGCAACAGGTCAAAGTACTAAAATGCTAAATTACACACACCAGTTGAATATTGTGCCTTTAATTCTTCATTTCCTCTAAATCAAAATATTATGCAAGTAAGACTGATTGATTGAATAAGGCACACTAATAAATGTGAAAAAAAAGTATTAAAGAAGGATTTGCTAGGTTTTTACTGGAAACATCCCAAAATGTATTTCACAGATAGCATGAAATAAACCAAATATCTAAAAGCAATGTGATTTTAGATAGAGGTTTATAAAATATTTTCTCATTACATTTGCCTTGTTCTAAACACTTATTGTACATGGGGTTACATGTTTCTGAGAAAATGTGATTAAGGTGGGCGTAATTTTATTTTAAATCACTTTCAAATTCCCTTAAACACATCATTTTCCTAAAACAGTATTAGCTTGAGTAAAATATCAAATTCCTTGTTTGCTAAACTAGGACTCCTTCTCATGGTAGTGTAGTGGCAGCTTATACCAGTAGTGTCATATCCAACAACCAGAACGGCATGGTTAGACCATTGGCTGGAGCAGTGGTGCTGGATGATGCCTCCCAGGTAATCCTGCCAGCTGACAGCATCCACAATAGCAACCAAAGGACCATGCTCCACTAGCTGACCCATCATTGCCTCCTCTTGACCACTGAGGAAAAATAACAAACATTTCCACTTAAGGTTACTTGTTTGACCTTGTGAAGAGATTGCTTTTACAACTACAAGATGCAGTTAAGTCAGAGGCAACGTATAAAGCTGCACGCTAAAAGAAATTATCTTAACAATTTACAATTTGTTTGTTTATTCCCAGCATCTTTTCTACATTTAAATCAATATCTTCCCTACATTTCTCCTCATTAGAGCATTTGCAACATTTTTTTCATTTGTTCTTTTTATGCAATATATATGCAGCCCCCCTCGGTCGCTCCTTCCTGTCCTCTCGCCAGATGATTCTCACTGGGGGTATCTGTGATGCCCTCCTCTGCTAGGCTCATTACATATGGTCCATGAAACCTGTGACTGTGCTTAGATATACGGAAAAGCCATTCTGACTTTATGATCATGTTTGTCTCCTGCTGTGCATCAGTAAAGACCTGACCCCCTGATGAGACGACTCCTCGCAGAGACATCCAATTCCAGAAGACAGGGGCCAGTCAAAAGGGACATTTTCATGCTTGGGGAATTGTTGAAAAGGGTACACCAGCAAATCGAGCAGCAGCATGAAATTGACATTTACATTTACTTTGCTTTACTTTTAAGTTGTATTTAACAAGGCAAGCCTGTATCTATGGCACATTTCAAACACAGGCAACTTATAGTGCAAAGAAAAATGGCAATGAAAAACATTCAGGTATCATTCTGAGACAAAATAGTGAAATAAATTACAATACAGGAGGATGAGATGAGGTCAAATAGCATACAATGATGGAGGAAAAAAACAAACACTAAAAAAGTACACAACAGTAACAGAACATAAATTTGGTTATAGCACAATAAAAAGGTACAAGCAGCCCCCCATGAGGCAAAGTTAATAGGAAAGAACTATGGAAACCAATCACTCAAATGCACAAAAGAAGAGGCTGAAGTTGGGACACATTTGATGTCATCATGTTAAATCATCAAAAAGTATGCATCACAGTAGGAAAAGGCAGCCTCACTGTGTTTGAGTCTGACTCAGTGTAATTGCAATTACATTAGACTACCAAATTAATTTTGGATAAATCATAAAATGTGCCACATCACTGAATGAATGAAGGTTTTCCAGATCATACAATGACTTATCAAGTTCACAATAACTGAAAGTTAAGACATAGCTGAGTTTCTCACTATGTTCTAATGTACCTACTAAATATTGCTCTGTCTGATGTGATAGGGGGAAAAAATTTGGTGGGGTCTTGGCTCTGGTATTTTTCATGTTTTTAACTCTTTTCTACCAGGTGCAGTGGCATCTCATCTTCAAGGTTTCTAATGCATCACCTTTTGTCTCACTGCTGTTTTTGATATGTCTTGCCCTTGACAAGAAGAGGAGGTAAGTGCTGCTGGAATTTCAAACAAGAGGAGGAACTACCTTACTTCAAAGTTAAGGCAAAGTTTATAAAGATGTCTGGTGCCAGATAAAGTTCAATCTACAAAAAAACAACAACTGTGGAAAGTACATTTAAGGTAAAAGCAAACAGTGTGATGTACTGACTACCCTTTTTTCACTGTTAGTTGAAGGCTAGTATTAAACACCACAATATTAAACAGATGGAACATGTTCAATAGATCAATAAAAACTCATTTCAGACATTCTGATTGTTTCTTCACAGTGTCATTGGTTCCTATGTGTACATTATGGTTTAACAGCTGGGAGTGGATTTAGAACATGAAAGACTCTTTGTTGCATCACAGACCGGATCCCTTGAAAAGCAGTGCATTTATGTTGTTCTTAATATGTGTCCTTTTATGTCTTTTGAAAGAAAAAGAAAAGAAAAAGAAAGAAAATCTGGAGGTTGATGAATAGTTACTAGTTTTCCAGGAAGCATTTTTCTTCTGCGCAAAGAGGACTGGTTATCCAGGTCATCCGATGGACCTCCAAGGTCTTGAAGCCGTAGCTCAACTCTTCTTTGAGTGAAACACTTGAACTCTCTCTTTTGCAGCTGCCCATGGCTGTGTCCTACTAAGCACAGGCTTATGAGGCTCTTTGTCTGGATGGAAGAGCAGACCAGCTGGTGGCATCACAAACAACTCGGCACTGGGCCATGGCTATCACTCATCCTCCCGTTGCCCTGGCAAGTCATTCTTCCTCTTTGCACATGAGATGACTACTACATGCAGATTTACAACCAAGCAGACAGTCCTTCTGTTTGAGTAGTTTTGATGAAGTGAGTTGCTGTTGCACGTCGTTGGTTGCTCTTTTTCTCTGTATTGAGTCCAAAGTCCAACATGCTTAGATTGTTTGAGGCCCTGCTCCGAAATGCTCAAAATGTATAACTTAAATGCAGACAGAAGTTGTTCACCATCATTGATAGTCACAAAAATAAGAAAAAAAGGAAAGATGTTACTGAAATCATGTAATCAAGGATGATGTAGCATTCATGTTACAGCAAAGGAAATTAAAGCTAATGCAAGTAATATCAAAATAAAGGCACAACATATCATATTAGGTTAGAAATTGACACAACTTGGAAGCTCTGGTATCAGCTTTAACAGAGGACGCTGGTCATCACAGCCATTCAAGAAGACTACAGCAGGTGTTACTCCTGTCAGTTAAGAACAGGAATCTGAGGCTATAGTTTGCACAAGCTCAATATAAGTACAAGATAGAAGATTGTGTGATAGAAGATGGATGGTTCCGGAGAAAGAACAGTTGTCAATGGATCGATTCCAGGCTTCCCCAGACTAAATGACGAAGATTCTTTAGGTAAGATACTGAATCCCAAGTTGCCTCCCAATGTGTCAATTGGGGTATGAATGTGTGTGACAGGTGAAAAGAACTTAGTATATGGCATTAGTATATGGCATCATTATTAGTATTATTACTAAACAATAACAAGTAAAAATGTGCTTTTACCTGAAGCTATGCACTGTAAAGTTCTTCACAGCAACACCATCATGTGACTGGGAAAAGAAATGGCAGATTCCCGTCTTGGCCTTGTATGGATACTCTGACTGAGTCACCAGCTTCACTCTGGTCTAGATGGAAAAATTAAATTCTAAGTATGTTATCAGAATACAATATACCCACTTATTTATGAAAGATGAAATTTATATGTGCAAAGCAACCATATTCTGCATACTACCCCTAACTCCTGTATAAGCAGTTGCTTTACTGAAACAAATATTGAATAAATATATTTTA
The DNA here is from genome assembly GCA_029874935.1 of Atherina boyeri. Classification (NCBI taxonomy): domain Eukaryota; kingdom Metazoa; phylum Chordata; class Actinopteri; order Atheriniformes; family Atherinidae; genus Atherina; species Atherina boyeri. Next base: position 974 of record JAPMNP010091248.1, on the reverse strand, counting down.
GTACATATCAGGTATAAGCAGCTGAAGCTTAGTTAAGGTTTATAATTATCTTGGATACAAGACATGCAAACCTATTATATAAAAAATACCTGTTTTAACCATGTCAGTGCCTGGGATGGGGAGCCACCATTGCAGCCCTCATTTCTGAAGGAGCAGTCCACAACCTGCTGCACACTGAGCTGCTCAAGCTGTGAGCCTTTGATAGCGCAGACGGACTGTATGGCACCGACCACACTAAATGCCCAACAACTCCCACACTGCAAATTACAATGAAGAAACAAATAAAAACACTTAATCACAATAAATGAAAAAACAATAAATCAAAAAGTTGATTTATATTTGAATCCAGCCTATGACTCCAGCTGCAACTTGCAGTATCATACTTCTTTTTTTTTTGGCTTATCGTCATCAATAGAAAACTGTTTTACTGACAAACATTGCAGTGGAGGGCAAAAGTTCATTTCTATCAGACTGTGGAAATGAGTGAGCTGCTCAAATAAAACCTCACGGGACAAATTACTGCATCTTTAAGCATCAATTAGCCAGTTTTTTTTTAAAGCCACTCAAAATTTAGACAAAAGAACAAGATTTTCTCCAAGTAGTGAAGTTTTAATAAGAACTAAATCTTTGACAATGAAAAATGTTTTGATTAATTGCCCTCTGGATGCTCTGGATGATGACCTGGATGCTATTTCTAAGGCATGGACTCAGTGATCTGACCTGTTTAAATAGATTGTGACTAATTGCTTTCTGCTGCCATCTACTGACAGAAACATCTTTGAAATAAAATCTGTTTACGCTGCCTCAGTTCTTGTACTCCACTGTCATTTACGGTATCAGTTTATATCAGATTTCACTATTTTTACTGAAGCAAAGACAAATATATAAGGAAGAGAAAGTGAAGAGGGAGACACCCTGTTGAGCTCACTTCCACAGCATTCATTTACATTAATGTTTGTATGTATATATATATA
>JAPMNP010090557.1:0-10353 GCA_029874935.1 Atherina boyeri | reverse complement strand
AATTTTCTGGGAAAAGTGGTGCATTATCTGACAGAAATGCAGGGGTGCCAATATTTTTGTCCATGACTGTACCTGGACAACTTTATATTTGAATACTTATACTGTCACTCATGACTACATGTATGTCCATTAAGCATTTGAATGAATATGAGGATAAACGCCATGTCTGCTTTCTTGACTCTAAATGGGTAATGTGTTGTCCTCCTATAGGTGATTGTAAACCTGAACCAGGTGTTGGACAGACAAAAAGAAAACGTTGAGAAGATTAAGGCTTTTACCAAGTGGAAGCTCATGCACATTGAGACAAAAGAAGAGGTATGCTTTGTTTTTTCATCAACTTATTTTTTGCATTATTTAAAGAATTGTCTACTTAATCAAAAATGCGTGTCAGACATTAGAAAAACCCTCCACCCACATCATTACTTTTTTCAGTTTAGTGAGATTTATACTCCATTCAAATAGCTGTTTACACAGACTCAGAAACCCCCTCCGGCAAAACCGATCTGACATTAAACAGAAGGTACAATATTTGTGGATTTGTTTGCAAGCTCTATCCACCAAAAAGGTTTTCCCATGAAACTTTGTTTGACACTGCTTGTTGATATCAGCTGCAATGTATAACTAATGTTATTTTCTTCTCAAGAAGGTTGTTTTGTATTTTACAACTTAATTTTAAAATTACTAGTAAAGGACTTATTCTAAAGCCCCTCTAAAAAAAAAAATAACATAAATGCATACTAACATCTAGCTATTGAGTGTAATTGGAAAGTGTTTAATCGACATTCTTGTTCACATTGAATGGCTGCAGTAGTAGTAACTGGCTTAGAAAGACTAATTTTCACTGAGGATGCTGCAGTCAGGGCAACAAAAATGCTCACCTTTCTTTATAGAAACATCCATCTACAGACTGTAATGTCTGGCATGGAGATTCTGAAACTGTCAACAGCAACTTGTGGACAAAAAGGAAAGAGATGGATCAACCTGTTGTCCAGGCAGTTGGATCTTATTCTCTGTCTCACTGTGGTGCTGACTTCTGCAGTCCTGACAAAATTAGTTAACCTTCCTGAATATGTCAGAGTTGTGATTATCAGACACAGTCTGTAATGTAATGCAGTCCCTTTATGTTGTTTAGTGACACACCCGTCCTCTGGGAGGTAAATGTATACTACAGCAGTAAGTTATCTCATACAGTACATTGATTGTAAACTTGCTGCTACACACTGTGACAAAGGCTTAATCATGTTTTAGCCAGTTTGTACAGTATTCTGTCATAGTTATGTAACAAACAGTAAGTGCTGTAAATTTTGCTTTTATTTTACTAGTTTCTGGATTAGCTATTGACAAAATGTCTGTTTAGGTAATTTCTTCGAAATGGAATATTAACTGGATGACTTTTATTTATGTCTGATTTATTTATTGATTTTATTAAATTAAATTAAATTATTTTATTTTATTTTATTTATTTATGTCCTTGGCAAGAAGCGGAAATGTACTGTAGTTGCACAAGAATGGATTTACATGTAGCTATTTCCTTTTGAATATTTTCATGATCCTGTGCTTCTCCAACAGGCTCATGCTATTCAGATAGCTCGGCAGCACTACAATTTACAGCTGAAGAAGAAAGTGTGGTTAGGCTGGATCTCTTTGGTCCAGAAACACTGGAAGGTAAAGATGGAGCGAGCTTGCCGTTCAAGGGCTGAGGAGGTCTGCTCTCGTCTATCTTCAGACTATGAAGCCAAGCTAACAGAGGTATGTAAAATAACTTCTAAATGTAAGCAGAAGTGGCTAGGAGCTAGTGTGAATAAAGTGAGGCTGAATTCATTTTGATCCTTTCTTATCAAGGTATTTTACTCTATGAAAAGCTCCACATTCATAGTAAATGTTTTTTCACAAAATTGGTCTGTAAATAAATCCAAAGCACCACCAGCTACTTACTTTTCTGTAATATCAAAAGGTTAATGCAGTACTTTGTTATAAATACATCACATCAACATTTTAGTGGATGAGCCACACTATATTTTTTTATCTATAAAGCACTTTGAAGCATTTTCTGTGTGAGACTGTGATCTGCAAACACACTATGGCAGTGCAAATGTCTAAACGGAGAGAGTGCAACAGGAAATAAAAGAAATTAAGCTTGATTAGGGTTAATAATGCAGCACTCAAAATACCAAGTGCATGTGCAAGATTGTGCACATAATTTTTGACTGCACGTGTGCCTGTGCAAGTAAGCAAAAAGTCGGTAAATTGCAGTATTGCAAAGTTAGTGACTGTTGCTATATTTAGGAAGTATTTAGATCCCTCTAGCAACTTTTTTTTCTCTCCCTCCCAGCTGCAGATATTTACCTGTGCACCCAGATTGATAATGAAACACACATGTGACGCTGCCGCCAGCTGATTCGCCCTCTGGTTTACAGTCAGATATTAATGTCAATTAATGTAGACTGTAGAAAAAACATTTAGAAAATTAGAATAACTTTACTGTAACATGTTATAGACTCTTTATCAAAGATGAGGCTGGGCATGTTGATGCATTATCGCTGTAACACTAATTAATCAACAGCAACAGTTAAGTTATAATGCATTAACATAGTTTGTTTCTTTTTTTCTTCAAAGACCGTTCCCTACTAATGGTTCATTGCAGTTGTCCTCAGAACTCGATTTTTCTGACCTGGAAATAATGTTTTGAAGTCGGATTTTTCAAGCTCCATACTCGGGGTCCTTTGTAACTTTCGAGTTTGCAGCTCGGAAATACTAACACATTTAGTCATTTCCGGCTGAGTTATCTCGGGAAAAAAGAGTGCCAGGGACAACTGAAACGCACCATAACTCTGACTACACAGACAAACCACAGGTCACTTGAGGGCTGGGATGGCCGTCCTTTTGTGTCTCAGCCATTGAGATCACCTGCAGATGAACTGCTGCAGTGCTCACCTGAACAGGTGTCTGTTGACATCTCCACATGAGGAAACAAGCAAAGCTCGTTCCAGACATACTGTGCTTGTTTCATGGAATTGTTATTGTTACTGTGTTTAGAAGGAAGGCAGCTTCACAAAGCTTTGAAATTCATCCAGCTCACTTTTTACCTTTTAACTAATATACTGAAATTTTCATCCTTCTTGGTTATAGATATTTGATTTTATTACAGTGTTATTTAAGTTGAGATTAAAATGAAATATTTTGATCACTGAAAACTGCTGTTAAAAAGCAGCTTTTTAAAAAAAAAACAAATAAGCTGCTTTTAGGCCAAAAGTTATTGCACTTTTGTTTATATAGAGGTTTTGGGTCATCACTGAATTTTGTATGTAATGTTCATAATTGTGATTTTAAATAGAAGTTTTAAGATTGATATTTCACAAATTTAGGTTGTGCATCTAAATTATGTTTGGTGCAAGTTATATATATTTTTTTGCCATGTGCACCTTTACTCAAAAATGTATTTTGAGTCCTGATAATGTTAACGTTAAAGATGCACCATGTATCTGGGGTGTGAGAAATTGAACTTTGGATGTCGTCAGTACTATTTAAACTGATTATTTCTGGATTCTCATCATCCTCTGCTGCCTGTCTCCACAGCACTGCAATGCTTTAGAGAAGGCTCAGGCAGAGATCCGTAGACTGCAAGTTGAAAGAGAGGAATATGAAGAATCTATGAAGAAAGCCTTCATGAGAGGTGTATGTGCTCTCAACATGGAGGCTCTCAGTATGTTTCACTCCTCAGAGGGACGACCAGAACAACCTCCAGTTCATGAACACCATGGTCTGTAACAAAATGAACAAGCCTATGAACAAGAAAACTCTTCTTGTTAAACAACTGTCACATCAGAATGTATTGATCATGAAACCACTTAGCTTCATATGAAGACCCTTATCCTCAACTTACCATAATTTCATTGTCAGCTTTCCTTTAGTGTTGTATTGATTCAATGCAGCTATCAAGACAGAAAAGGGAAGGAAACACAGAAAAGCTGTTTCTTCATAAGCATACAGCCATTTGCTATTGGTATTTCTGTAGATTTATGAATAAAAGGAAGAGGCAGGGTCTTTGTATGCTTTTTGAACTCATTCAGTGTTTCATTTAAGAGACTGATGAATCAGTAGATGAATTTAGTGCTGACTCAGAGGTCTTTAGCACAGCTTGGCCACCTTGATGTGGCACTGAAAGAAAGATTAGCTGATAAAGTGCAACATTTTTTTGCTGAAATGGAAGGGTGTAATTACTTGGTACTTTAAGGATTAGGTTAAGGACTTTGGGTCCTTACTAGATAATAACATAAATATGAAACCAGACAATTCTTTTTGCTGTTGGAATATTTGCAGTTTACAGGATATTCACTATGTGATATGCACTGTTAAAACTTTTAAATGGCTGATATCCCATTATTACTACACAGCCCCAACAACACTATCAAAGGTTGATATTGTGGTTTATTACCGTTAACACCACATTTACATCCAGTCATATCATAATGTCAGGATTTACCATATTAGGCAGTGCGTCTGCTCTAATCTCTTAAATCTGCCATTTTCGACAAACATGTGGCTGCTGAAGTTGGGTCTCACTGTTTTCAGCTCGTTCTAGCCTGGTCTTCTGCTCATCCATCTGCTCTCAGGTTTAATGAGTTTTGCAGCCTGAAATGCATATCATTATCATGCTGTCAAGCTGTGATACTGTCGGAATGTAATACTCTTATGTGTGTCTTGATCGTCTTCCTCACTAATGAGCCATTTTTGCCAACAATACTTACCCAAAACATATAACTTTCTGTTTTTCTTTTTTATTTTGGGGGGGGGTGGAGAGACACATATACTTCATGATCAGCTTTTTCTTTTCTGGCCAAGTCAGGGGTTACACGCTTGGAACTAACGTCTTTCAGTCATTTACTGTAAAATGTATTATACTTAAGATGTGTTAGTATTTCCAAACAAGCATGAAATGATGAAGATATTCCCATTTAACAAAGGCCTTGCTATTTTTAATTATTGGCAGCGAGAAAGTGGAATTTTACAAGTACATTCAAACTTTAGATGGATTTATAACAATTATAACAAACCTGTATCAAAATTATCTAATGGCAGATTCTAAATAGATTATTTCTTGCAGATTCTTTGCCTTCTCAGGATAAGCCTGGATCGTCTACACTGGCTCAACTTCGCCCATATCCCAGCTCCTCCACAAGGTTCAGTCCAGTCCACTTTGACCACCCAGACCCTTCCCACAGTGAAGTAGATGACATGGCGAGTCCTTAATAATTTTATTTAATCATACGTGAAAAATATATCTTTTATTCATACCTTATTTACCATTTGCTTTTTTAAATTTAAATTTATCATTGGATCAACCAGCTCACCCTTCTTTTAAATATACAAAATTATTTCCTAATACCACTGGAGAGATGCTAAAACAAGTATTAACATTGTGTATATATATATAATTTTTTTGGTTTAAGTTGTTGCACATAAGCTAAAGCCTGATTCTCCTTTCCATAGGTGGGCTCAAGAGGCCCCATGTATCAGGAAGAGGTCGCCCCTTCTACTACGGTGGTGCACAGCTCACTTCCCCTTGGAGGCATTGCAAGCTCCCACAAACAGGTTAGCACTGCACATCTTAAAAATGTACAAAGGAATGAAGAATTTCACCTTAACAGCAGCTATGCCAGATTAAAACTTGGTATATCACAACAAATAAAAGTTGGTAACAGAGAACACATCAAAGATGAGTCTTCAGCCGTTGAGTGGTTGGAACACATAGCACACAGGTTGAGATGCCAACAGTACTAGAGACCCCAGTCTGACTGTCAGCCAAACAGCATGTCAGTGTTCTGCTTTCTTTCCTCAGAATTATTATCTGTCATATGAATGAAAGGAAAATTTACACAGAAAAAATAAATACGGTTTAAAGAAAGAAAAAAAAAAGTCCCCCCTATACAATCCCCTTTAAATGTTTACTATGTTGTTTCAGGTCAGTGGTCGTATTGTGACAGCAAGTCAGCAAAAGCCTTCAAAGACTGTAACTGCTCGCATTAGTGCACGCACCGATGTTGAAAAGGCAGCCCGGACCAATCTCCAGGTGATGGGAGTGGCTCCGCCCATGAGCTCCGTGATTGTTGAACGTCATCATCCTGTTACACAGGTATGGTCATGTTCCATGAATTTCATGAACCATTAAGCATCCGCTGAAGTGCTGAAAATATGTCATTGATATTATTGTTATAATTTTATGGTTTTTCTGTCATGCTCTCAGTTCACCATCGGACCGGCCACAGCTGCTAAGTTTCCTCGATCCTCGCAGCAAAGCCACACTTCCACAGCAGGCCGAGGGTCCTCCCGGTCACACACCGGCACGTGCCACGTGCACTCCATAAAAGTAGTTGACTGATCATACATTTGCCATGTCAACATTTCAGACTCAAGTCATTCTACGAAACATTTCATGGAACAGTTAACTTAACAGTAATGTTAAGTCACTTCAATCTGATAACTTCCCTTGATGTTATTTGATGGGCTTCCATTCATGAGTAAAAAGCACAATAGGAATTTTCTCAGGGAAGTTGTCTATGATTTTTTGTTTTTTTTTCATCATTACTATTAGTACTGACGGATTTTTTAATTGTAAAAATGACATTGATTTCCTATGAAGGTTTTACTATAATTTATTCACAGATGGTCTATTTTTATTGAGCAAAATCACATATTTGTGTATCAATCAATGATGTGGTAACTACCAACACCACAGCTTGTTTTACTAAGCCAAAGCCATATTTTAATGATGTGATGCACAATGCTATTTTTTTAATAAATAATTTCAATATACACTTCTTGTACAGATTAGTGGTTATCAATGTTGTAAAAAAGAAAAAAAAGTATTTTTTTTTAAATCTGAACATTGCTCCAGTCTTCCTCATGAAATACAACAGCTCTTGCTGTTGGTACTTTCTGCCTCCATCCGAATCTTATCTGGAAGACAAGTGAACACTTTATGAAGAAAAACATTGATGCACAACCCGTAGGAGCACAGTCATGTTTTTAAATGTTCAAGTATAATTGTTGTGAGAAAATTTCCCTGAATGTACCTGCAGCTTTCCTATTTCCGACGAGGATGAGGTCCTGGTATAGTTCTTTAACAGGATTCATCTGAGCCAGCTCCTCCCCATGAAGCCAGATCAGCAGCATCCTGTTCCCATGCTCTTTATAGCTGTGCTGACCTGTGGACAAACACACAGCACTGTGCAATCAGGAAAGCAATTCAACTTGTGAAAATGCCTTAAAAACAGGAGAATAGATTTTTTTTAAATTAGGATGTTTCAAAATATAAACTAATACGAAGATGTTATTTTCATTGCCAGGGTTCAGGGATTTGAATTTGCATGTTGTTGACACTAAAAGGATTATGTTACAGTTTTCCTGAGTTTCCATATGAAAAAACCTGCCCTGTGTGTCACTTGAGTGTGAGTTGTGGCACCTGTCCACTGCTCCTCAATGGCAGACACTTGCTCCTTGGTAAACCCCCAATGTTCTGCCAATCTTTTCCATTCTCCTGCTTTCAGGAGCTCGAATGCCAGGCGCCAGGCTTTCAAACGGAGTTGCTTGGTCTCATTGCGATGGTCAAGTTTAAACGTCAGTGGATACTTACTGTGAACACTTTCATTAAGCTCAGGGTTGGCCTGAAAGGGCAATTGAATCATGTCAGAAGACTGATAAAGGCCACCAGACGCAGAGAATACAAGGAATAGGAAAAGATGATTGGCTACACACATGATTTGCTGTATTAAATCCAGGGTTCAAAAATCAATAACACTTAGGAATCATGCATATTGTTAATTTAATTGAACCTAAATTGGCTGTCAGCTGTTTTTGGCTGATGAGTTATTTATTTAACAATAGATGATTTATTGTTATTAGAGGGGATTCAGCTGAATGAGAATGTGATGGGGGAAATAAATCATTTGTGATGAATGTAATGATTTATTTCAAAGCTTAAAAAATGGATTGTTGTCTATTTGAAATTTATGAAATTACAAGGATCATTTGACTGTCACCTTTCTCCAGGCATTGTATCTTTCTGCTTTGATGATCATATCCACAATAATCACCTCATCTGCCCGGGCTGCAACACCAAGTGTCGTTTTACCATGCTGATCCAGCATGGACAATGAAATTGACAAAGTAAATAACAATAGTTAGACAGCTCATTTAGGATAAGATTTTCTTAACATACCACATCCGTGTTACTGTATAGATTCATCGAATATAGTTGTTTTTTTGTTTTTTTTTGCCTTTTGATCACCAACAGTTTGATTTATATGATAACTACTCTGTGAGAAACTGAGCTCATTCTTACCCTGTCCCGAAGTGTTAGATCCACACCAGCTTTAAGAAGCATTTCCACAATTTCAGTCCTGGCGAGCTCTGCAGCAAGATGCATAGCGGTCTGTGACCTCTAACAGTGCACAATAAAATGGTTTAATGTTGTTTATATACATGCTGGTTGACACCTTAATTTATTTTGTCATGAGGTTAATCTTATACCTTTTCCGTGAGATTCATGTTGCAGCCTGCTGCAAGAAGAGAATGAATTACAGAAATGTGGCTGTTCTTTACCGCCAGGTGGAGAGGTGTCTCTAGGTGCTGAGAGTGAACATAGTGACATTGCATGAGCCAAAATGATGAACAAGAGGGGAAGAAAATTATGTAAACACTTTGTATAAGGTAAGTTATGTATTTGTTGCATAGCTGATTTGTCTCTGAGCCATGTCAAAGACTTAAAAGTGAATACTGCTGGTACCTAGCTCGTGTTTGCTCACCTGGTTTTGAAAATCTGGATGGGCTTTGTAGTTTAAGAGGAGCTTAACAACAGAAGTGTTTCCTTTCTCTGAAACTGGGTGGAGAGCACTGCATTTGACCTACAAAGCGCCAAAGTTCAGCTGCACAATTTGAATATTTTTTAATGTAATGATAATGGTGATCTAGAGATTAACCTCATATGAATATGATAGAACAATATCATTAATGACGGGGCAAAAGAGCAGAGAATTAATGTCTCTAGTCTGAATATTCCTTTTTTGTACCATTGTGAGGATGTTGGGGTCACAGTCAGCCTCCAGCAGAGCCAGGACACATTCTTCATGAGCGTTTTCTGCAGCCTGGTACAAAGCTGTCTTACCGTCCTACAACAGAGGATTCATCAGTGAAATATAAGCTGCTGGCTAAATGGGAGCAGAACATTCAACTTAAGTGGACCACTTTTTTAAATGGCTAATTGTGCTTAAAGGAATTTATCCTATAACCAAAGGAAACTCAGAAATATATCAAACTTAGTAAACAAGCACCGAGCAATTGGTAATCAACAAATCATCTAAAACTAGTTATCTGTTCATTTGGTGTAGTGTTTTAAATTGTAGAACAATGTCATTCAGTACTGTCATTGTAAAAAGATCCATCATTATGTGACAGGCAGAAAAATTTTTGACCAGACATCAGTTTCTTTCTAGTTGGACATAAATTCAAGCCAAATCACAGTATATGTTGTAGCAACCAGAACATGTTTAATACATCTTAATTCATCCCAAGTAGAACCACCATCCAGCAGTAAATTAGCCACTGAACACACCGTCACGAACCCAAACCTGACAGAGAGGATGTTTCATATGATTGTCTACCATATTGACTTCATCCCGAGTATCAAAGCTCTGCAGCAGCAGTTGGACGGCATCCAAGTGGCCATTCCTGGCAGCTAAGTGCAGGGGCGTGTCCCCTGTCTGGCAGAAGGGAGGGAGGGAGACAACTCACATCAAAGAGGGGTTGACTTTGAGCTTTCTTGCAGTTGTGACTCAAAAATGCACATTCAGGCACATGTGAGATATATATATCCTTATATATGCTGTAACTTTTGCCCCAAAAACAACACACACCTTGTTGGGCTTCATCGTGGCCATGTTGTAGGGCTCCATCAGTATTTGTAACATCTGAACGCACCCATGCTCTGCAGCCAGTGCAAATGGCAGGTGTCCTGACTGAAATGTCAGAACTTCATTACAGACAGTAACATCCACTGCAATACATTTATGGAAAAAAAAAAATTGCTAAACAGATACCTGGTCTTCCTTGTTCAGTTCTGTCATCTGCAGGTCATTAATTACATACTCTACAATCTCTGTGTGATTGTTGATGGCAGCACAGTGCAAAATGTTCAGTCTTTCCTGGGTTAGGAAAGCAAGTTTTAAATAAGAATTCATCAAATCAAGCAGTTTATCTGTTGTATTAATTGTATGACCTCACAAATGCTTGGGACAAAATACAGGAATTTTTAAAAATAATTTCTAAAAGGTTTGTGTGTATGTGTGTGTGTGTGTG
>JAPMNP010087552.1:0-11038 GCA_029874935.1 Atherina boyeri | reverse complement strand
TAAATGTCAAATCTTGCGTCCAGTGTGGTCCAATTATTGCTCACATTAGTCTTGGTGCTCCATTATTTATGCACAATTATTTAATATGAGTTTCTCGGTCATGGATTTTATTCCAAAATTAATCAGCGTCTGAGCTGTCACCTGGTGTCTTTCCAACTTGCCAGGAATCATTGTCTTTAATCAGTTAATGGAGCCTACATTGCATCCTTGTATAAATATCAGCCCCATTGTATGAAAAGAAAAAAAGGATTCATTAAGCTTGCTGTATTGTCCTGGAAATGACTCCATACTGACTGTGTTGAGGAGTGTTTTGGAATCAGTGTAAAAACATTACGTGATTAAAATCAACATATAAGGCGGCTTTTTAAAACGTGACTGCAGGAAAAACAGAAGATCAGCACAAAGTTAATAATTAATACAAAATTGAATTCATTTAGAAATTTCCTCCACTTATACATAAAGGGCAAACGGAGAGTAAAAATGAACATAAAGTAAGTCGTAGCGGCTGTAATATGAGTGTAGTAATGGTGCAGTGTGCATTTGAGTGTTCCCTACAAACTGTGCTTTGAGGGTCAGTTCATAGAATTTTAAATGGCCAAATAGATTTGACAGCAATGTAATTACAACCGCTGAAACTTGGCCTTTTAAACTCACAATGAGATCTTTCCCCGTGCAAGGGTTATATTCCTGAAATACACACAAACCTTGTGTTACTAATGCAACTTAGCTGAATGAATTTGTTTAAAAAAAGAGATTTTTCTCACCCAGGTTTGTTTTTGAAGAGGACCTGCATTTTATATTTCTTTCATATTACTGCTTAAGCTTCCCTAACAATATTTCACACTGTGTCTAACTCTGATGTTTTGCACATTAGAGTTTTGTAGACTACTTTTTCCATCCACTGTGAAGAAAACTTTTTTTCTTCCCCAGTTGCAAATGGTCACTGCCATGCTGCCCTCAGATGTGAAGATAGTCATTATACCATGAAAATGGGAAGCATCATGCCGACATCTTGCTTCTAATGGTGACTGGATGGTCAATTTGATTCGTATTCCCTTTCCTCAATAGCCACTTTAAAAAGCTTACCTCGTGTGCTGCATTGATGTTTACAGCATCCAACCCTCTTATCCAAACTCTCTCAAAGGAAATTGGGCAGCACATCCTTGGGGATAAGGGGTGAAAATGGCTATGCTCTTCAAGGAGGGCAGAAAATATATACAGAACATAATTAGGTATAGACTACAGCTGGAGGAAGGCTTTGATTACCAACAGTCGACCAAATGACAAAAATTGACTTTGAGTGATCGGAGCTATTGTAAGTCAGCTGGGCCTTCAAATGGACCTCATAATGTCATACATCCCAGCAGAACACAATCATCGGGCAACATGTTGATTGATAGCAGCAGGCAACACTCCAGCGCATCAGCTCAGGCAGATTTATCCATCACCGGAATTTGGATTTGATAAGCTATGATATGAGAAAATAGCATTAGAGTGGCAGGGGATGCAGCTGGGTGGGCCGTCAGAGAGAAGGCTCAAATGAGAAACGACGAAAAACCCAGAATGGGTTTATTAAGGATGGCTGATATAGATGAATATATAGTGGGAAAAAGACGGATACATAAAAGTACACCAGAACGGACGTGATGTCTGCAGAGGCTTATGATGTGTCATCTACAATGTGCAGTCCATTCACGAGATTTTCCTTTTGTCATACATCCATAATCTCTCAATCACATTCACCGGCTCTGTAGCAGCAGAAAAAACGAAGAGTACTCAGAGTGCAGAAATCTGCTGAGGTTTGCCTGCCTCCGAGGCTGTTTGCTGTGGAGGGTGACAACTTAAATGGCTGATATAAAACCTGACACAACTAATCTATCATACATCCCCTGCCTGTCTGCTTGAAATTCCTCCTTTTAAAAGATGGTTTATTGTACAGCTATAAGTCATGGTGTGCAATACTGCTGGCTATGGCCTTGTGTGTTGACAAGATTGCATGTGTCTTCCAGATTTAGAATATCTGTAATGTGGATATATCTGGTGCAGTTTTTTTGACATGTAGTGTCAATGTCTGCATTACACAGTAGTTGGGGATATAATCCTGATAGTTGGAAATTAAATTTTTTGTTAGAATAAATGAGGAAAATTTCTAAAATCTACAAAGATATAGATTTACAGTTTTAAAAAAAACCTGTAATTTACCTAAGAATAAGTGATGCTATTAATCCTTTAACATCAGTTAAGAGCAAGAAAAGAAAGAGGCAGCCACATTTTATCTAACAGCTTATTGGCAAGCTGAAGAAAGAAAGCGACACTCTGTAAGAGGTGAGAGCCATCATTTCAAAGGCAAAGACCTTATCTATGGAAACGCCTGCAAATTGTCTCTAATTTAAAGGAGGTGCTAAAATAACTCCCCTGCAACCCAAATGACACTTAAGGCTGGTTGTTTATTTCCCAACTGCCTTTGACAAACCCATTAAAACAAGTTAATTATCCATTTTTATTACACAAAACATCAATTAATCAAGTTCATCTTCACATTAATTCCTTTAGAACCCTATTAATGTATAAATATGAGTCTTCGTCACTACGGCACTTTCAGAGCAGCCGGCCGACTTCAGCAAGAAACACAGAAAATGAGAGCGATCCTCATTTAAAATGATTCTGGGTCATGTTCCAGCTTGGTAAATTAGGAGCAGCTGACTGTTAGTATATACTGTAAAAGAAAGTGCCAAATCTTCAGCATCAATTCAAAAGTTTTTGTTTTTTTATATTTAATTCAATCTAATTAGCTTTTATTGTACTGCTGCTGTACTCCAATTTGAATGTGGTGACTTAATTAGTGCTTTGCATATGCGTTGTGATGCTTTATAGTTTCCTAGAGAAAAGATGTTTGACTCTCATTCCATCAATGACAGAGCACATGTAGCACAAGACCCTTATAGCAAATTAACAATATCTGCCACTGTAACTTCAAAACATGTATGCATTTACAAATCTGTGCTGCAGAAATGCACTTTAGCGGTGAATAGTAACACCTAATGAAGACATCAGGACAGCTACAGACAGTCCCCATTACTGCCCTCAACACATCTGTCACCGTAATGTTAGAAGTCTCTGTCTGCATAATGCAACACCCACCTCCCTGTCAAACACAACTAACCTTGTCAGGTAGTCTGCATTCCCATGGTTACGGTGGTTTAATGCTGGTCATGTGTCCAGTGATGGCATCCAGTAGAGAAAGTCTTTGTTGTAATGGTGATTAACATTTAAGACATGCTGCTTTTAACATCTAATGAGTTCATCTTAGCGGTCTGCTTTGAAATGACACTTGTCTGAGGCAAGCTTGTTTAAGCACTGTACCGCAGTCACACACTGTTTGATACCTTTTCCTCTTGTCTGGGCACCAAATGATGTATCTGATTACCAGAGTGAGATGTAACAAAACAGAAAGATTTGCACAGGCACATTTTTAAAGTGAATATTGCACTTTTGGACTTTAGCAGTGTACCATTTAACCACAAATAAAACTGGAATTCCCTTGATTGATGAGAGTAATTTTGCAGCTGGGCTGAATACTTTTACAATCACCAATTTGGCAGTTGTTGTTTGTTTTATGTTGCATTACAACATTAAGTTAAAATGCAGTTTAATCTAAAATTAAAATATTTTTTCTATAATTTTGCTCATTTGATCAATACATTTTTCTACAACCTTTAGGGTGAGAAATTCTTTCATCAATGGAAGAAAAAAGAAGACCTATACATACACAAAAATAATCTTACGACCCTCCTTTTCCAGCAGTCATTCGTCAAACTGTCTAACTACATGCCAGCATAAATTTGACACATTTAGCCACTGGCTTTTTTGCCCCTTTCCTCAAGCTAAAGCTGCTGCAGCTCTTTCAAGTTGTGCAGGAATCTTTAAAACATGCCAGAGATTCTCTATTGGATTGAGCTCTGGGGTTTGACTCTGCCACTCCAAGTAATTTAAGCATTTCTCCTTAAAGGGGGGGTGCAAAATGTAATTATTTTTTTTTAGCTTTTTATCTCGCTATCATGTAATTTCCTCTTTAAAATGATTTAAATTCGATGTACATATATATATACATACTTACATACATATATACATATTACAAACTTTAATCATTAATGCAGAGTTACCATGTTTATACATATACAGTATGGATACATATTCAGCAACATCTCCACAGCAGATATATGAAAATTGTTAGAAAACGGTGCAACTTTCAGAATAGAGCTATGAAAAAGACAAAGGAGGAATGAGGGCCCGCAAGCTGAATCTAAAGGATCTAATAGATGACTGCATCGCAGAAATTACAGCTCCATGCCTGGGGAGTACTGTACCTGTAATATAAGTTGACATTTTGTTTTGGCCTTGCCACAGACAACAACGCTTTCACAGATTCTGTTTTTATCTGTGTCATGCACTGCCATGAAGTATGTTTTCATCTGTTTTGATGCTCCCACACCAAATTTAGTCACGCAAAGCTTGTAGTTTCCTTTTTTGGATCGGAATCTGGCTCAGTTACGCTTGAATGATTCGTTGTCGTCCCCGAATATGTGTTTGTCAATGTCTTTCCTTTGTTTATGAGCTTCGGCATCTTCCTGTGTGGACAAAAGTAATGCACATTCACAAGTCATCATCATCATCATCCTCCTCTCTCTCAACCCCTTGGCAAACCTCCAGGAATTCTAGGAGAAAGGTTTCTTTATTTTGAAATAATCACAATTTATTTAGAGATGATGGGTGCAAAGATAATCCCGATGTATCCAAAATTAAGATTTAAATTGCTGGAAATGATCATATCATGTCCAGTTAATGGTGGTCCTATTGAAAGACACGTCATGTTTCTGGGCTACCTTTGGCCTTTTTTTTCTACTCTGATTAATGCCTTCGTTGCCTGGCCTCTGAGTTTTGGTGGTCTACCCTTTCTTTGCATATTTTTTGTGCAACCATATTCTATCTGTTTAAAGTAATGGAGGTAAAGGTGTTCTGAGGTTCTGATAAACAGTTCTATGCACAGCACTGTCCAAAAACCTTGAGTCCACCTCATTTGATCCTGTATTGTCAGAAAACATGGTTCTTTATTGTCTTGTCTGTAATGACACTAAACTGATTCAACCCCTTAAGGTGAAGTATCTTTTGTATGTTCGAATAATTCATAAGTCGATCTTAAGTGACTTAACAAACAATAAAATAGATCATTTTGAAAATGGTCAGTCACAGGGGCTGGACTGAAAATGAATGAAAAAGCAACCAATGGCCAAGGGAAAACTTTAAAAACCTTTCAGAAAGACTGAAGAACGACTGATCAAGGCCACTTTAAAGACGTCTGGCATGCATAACTCAAATATTTACTTCTCCAGAATTATGTCCCTAAGCTGTTTGGAGAGCTCCTTGGCCTTCATTCCACTTCATTTGTGTCCCTCGCCTGTATGTATACTGGATTTATCCCATGTATACTAAAATCATGTGATGCTTTGTTTACACATTGATGGATTTAATTAAGCTATTATGCATTAGATGACTGTAATCTCCAGAGTTTAATACAGAGCTTCAAATAGTGACAACAACTTTTTTATTTATTTGATTTTTATACATTTCAAATAATTCTGATTTTGAACATCAGTAAAATTATTTAAATATGATTTATAATTGTTGAAGGTATAGGACAGAAGAAAGAAATACAATTTGAAACACAAGTAAATTCATTTCTTTAAAGGTCAATACGTAAAATGTAATGGGAATCATGTTTTAACAGCAAACAACCTTTTAAGGTGGTTATAGATGAGTACGTGTCAGGTTTCCATCAGATGTAGCCTAAATCTAAATATTGTCAGCATGAGAGTGATTGGAAAAATTATGGCTAATATTCACTGGGGCAGCTGTGGGTCAGGTGGTAGAGCAGGTTGTCCAATGACTGGAAGGTCGGCGGTTTGAATTCCTCGTTTGAAAACTCGTTGTTTTTTTTCTAAGTTTTATTGTTGTTGAAAATCTCATCAGTGTAGCTAGCTAACATTAACATATGCCATGTTCCAGGCTGAGCATGTGCCATTTGTCCACACCAGATGACATGCTTCTCCGTATCAATGTGATGCAGGGATGTTACAGTATGTTGCTTATAAATTTTAGTATTTTAACACAAAGTATTCCTGTAGTTAATTTTTTTTTTAATTCTTGCTTCGTGTTTTGAGGTGAATATGATTGTTAAAATGGAAAACACTTAAAAAAGGGTAACAGTCCGGCGATAAATCTGTATAGACTTTATTTCATTTTTGGTTTATTCTAATAAGCTGAAAATGTTTAATTTTGAAAAGCTTTTCTCTTTTATGGGTTTAATTTTAGTTTGTTTTTTTTATTATTTTTTTAGTTTATTACATGATTTCAAATTCTTTGAATACCATCACTGTCAGTGTATTGTACAGAGTAAAATATGTACTGTAAATATTTTTCTTTGATGTAAACTTGAATCCTCAACGCAGCAGAGGATTTTAGTGAGGCTGAGCATGTTCACACCAGATTACATTCTTCTCCATATCAATGTGATGCAGATGCAGACTAACCTGCTGTTACCAGCTCCCAGAGTTTAATTCGCGTAGCCAGAAGAAAACTTCACTTAGGTCACATCAGCATTGCTGGTGTATGAATGTTCTGCCCCATGGCAGCTGTGGCTACACAAGTAGCTTACCATCACCAAATATGAATGAAGAGTGAATGAATGATGGATTCACTGTAAAGCTCTTTGGGTGTCATGAAAAGCGCCTTATTAATCTATTCAATTATTACAATTATGACTCTTCAATATCAAGGCAGGAGAGAGCATGTGCAGTGTAAACAAAAGAGAGTCCAGTATAGATCCTAGAGGTACACCAATGCTGACAAAAATGGACCTGACACACAGATAAGAAGTCAAGTAACTGAGTGCAGTGCCTCCTTCTTTGAAGCTGTACTACCGGCAGCTGTTAGATCAGGCAGCACAAAGATAAGACACCGGAGTAAGCAATGAGTAAATGATTATCAAAAACTTCCTGACTATAGGCAGGTTCAGAACGGTGGTGTAATTTCATACCGGATTAAAAAATGGCATTGATGCTATGACATAAAAAAAAAAAGATTTCCGCTGACAGAGGACCACGCCATCCAAAATCTTAACATGAAATTAAGTTCAGACAAGACATATATCTTATACATATCCTATATCTGTTTTCACTGCAATTGAAACGGTGAACGGCTCAGATTCAACCCATGAACTGCTAACAGAATAGGCTTCTATAAGGTCCAATGGCCAGTGTCAAAGCTGACAGTAAATCTTCTGTGTTTGTACTGTAGTTGAGACTGATGCATTAATTTCTAGACAAGACATAGATGAGGATCAGCAATGTAAACACTTTAAATAAGTAGATACTGAATAAATTGCTCTCTTTTGCCATAAGATTTTTTAATTTGGACCTGGACATAAACAGATATAATTCTTAGGAAAATAATTAAGTCAGGTGAAATACATAGAATTTTTCTTTTTCCTTTCTTTTCTTTTTTCTGTATATAAGGATTCTGTGGAGCTCAGTCTCAAGGTTGAGCGCCAGCCTGTGATGTCTTCAATTTCTCATGCAGGTAAAATACATCTCTCAGTCTCTGCCTGCTATCACTGTCCTCCATTTTTCTCTGAAGCTTTTATTTGTTCCATTTCCCCTGGTGGCTGTTTCCCCCTATTTCTCCAATGTAGCCATTATGTTTTCTCATCCTCACATGCTGCCAATCAAAGCCAGTGGCAGGCTTTCGTGAGGATGGAAAATTTCTCACAGAACCAAGGTACAGTCTCAAGTCAACAGAAGAATTTTAAAGAAGAATAGTAACAGAATTTAGCAATGACTGAATTATTTGAAGAGCCGTGTATTTCAAGGAATCTAAAGAGTAATGAGTTTGAAGTTTTCTTTTGCTGCAACTATCTGCTTTTGATTTAACTCATACTTAAAGGTAAAAACAGGTCATAGCCATTGTCTTTCATGTAAATAGATGTAGAAAATTAAGCACTTATGGAAGTATAAAAGATAAAGGACTATGGATAAGATTGTCCAGCATAGGCATCAAACCAGAAATCTTCTCCATAACCCTATAAAGCTAAACGTATCATTTGATACATACAGTTTCTGAAACCTTTTGCATCTACAACCTTTTACATCACTTTATGGTAAAAAAAAAAACTTTGCTCAAAACCTGGTTCTACATAATCTGATATAGCTGATACCAGGGGGCAGGGGCCTATCAATAATTTTCACATTATCACACACTAGAATTATTTTTGCTAATTTGTTTTCAATATTTTGTTAAAGGACCAAATAACGACTTTAGAATTAAAAAAATCTGAATTTTCTTCCCATTATTTCTTGGGTCGGGCTTTAAAGGGTTAAAGGTCAGAATTTTGGCATACCCACCAACAGTGTTGTGCCTGCACAAGTTCATTGAACGATTGTTCATGAACTCGTTCATATTTTGGGTGAACTTGAACTCAGCGTACAGTACTTCTGCCCAATGGACGTTATTGTGAGCGCGCTCATTCTGGTTTATGTGAATGCCGCTCAGACAGTTAAACTGTGTTTCGAGTGCCAGAGTTCCAAAATCCCGGCTAAAACACCGTAAATGGGCCATATTATAGGGGAAAAGATCAAATCTGGCAACACCAGCAAACACAGAGTCTTATTGTGCATGCGTCATCAAAATGTGAAACATGGAGTTAAAATCCAATGAAGGCAGTGGCACTACCTCTGCTGCCTCAATGGTTAATACGGCACCTTCGCATCATCTCTTAAAATAATTAATTGAAAAGTTAGATAATGTTTAAATGTTTTTCACTTTGAATATTGGACTATTAGCTACATCCTTTGTTTCCTACCTCAGCCTGGTTCCTACCGATTATTCCGCATTCAAAAAGACCATTCAAGCAGCAAGTTTTCCTCATGTTTATTTAACATATTGGCCTACTGTAGGATGAAAGCTGCAGCTGGCTACGAGTGTGGACTGAATGTATGGGAAGAATTAGAAAAAGCCAGTATTCTGAGGGAAATAGCTCGAAGCAACATATTGGTTAAAAAAAACAACAACAAAGAAAGACTATGAACTAGTTCATGTTTGGAACTGTGAACGTAGTTGAAAATGTTTAATTATAAACTATGAACTGAACTAGTTCATTTTAAGATGTATGAAGTGAGCTTTGAACTAGTTTATGTAAAAAATGTACTTTCCCAACACTGCCCACCAACACATCCTTCCTCTTGAAGTGGCACTTTTGTTGCAGTCAAGGGTGACAACTATCAGCATCATCGGCTTTTATGTTGACATGTTGTGGCAGCAGCAGAAACATCATTGGTAGTGTGATGGTAGCTAAATAACAAAAGGAGAAAAAGATCATTGTTTGATCTGAGTTTTTGATTTATTGACCCTAGAAAGAAGCATCAGAGACTTATTTAATCTATTTTTATGTATCTAAATGAGTGGCAATTATTACAAGAAATGAATCCCAGCTTCATTGTTTTGCATGTTATTTTATCATAAACGGCAACTAACTTGTCCCTGCAATGTTACTATAATTTTGCTTCTTTTTAAACTTTTACAAGTTTTAATTTACCATTTACTGTCAGCTGTACAGTATGTATATAAAGAGTCCTTATGCACTGTAAATACCACTATTAAAATGCTTATGCTGCTGTACCTCAAGAACATTGTTAAAGTAAATGACCATATACTTACAAAATCTTAAAATTATATTTACAATGTTTTGGAGGCGTAGGAACAAACCCTGACCACTCTTTGCATAGAAAACGGATGTTGAGCAACAGTTTCTCCTGCAACAATGAGTCCAAACCTCGTATGAGGCCTGTGCACAAACTTCTACATAAGCAGCTGCAGATTGCAGGCTCAGAACTTTTTCCCAGCTGAGTCTTACATCAATTATTCAAGTATCCGTGCATTTCTCTTAAATCTCCTACAGGTAAGTTCATGGTAAGGCCAAGAGGGGTAATGAGTAAGTGAGGTAAGCTCACTGTTGTAGCTACCAGAACCAAGTTATGACTTATTCTGCGTGACTATGAGCAGTCTAGGCTAATTTTTTTTCCAAACTTACTGTGTTTTAAGAAATTTGAAAAAGTTCACCGCCTTTGGAGACGCATATTCTGAGAATGCGAGAGGATTTGCAATTTGGTGCGGCGTCTCCCCTACCAACCCCAACTGTAGCGTTTTATTTGTACTTTTATTTCATCTCTGTGGCTCACAGGGACATGCAGCCTCAACAGACACAAAAGGGGAAGAAGGGAACCTCAGAGGACATGCCCTTTTATGTCAGAGAGAGCTGAGGCTGGAGCCAGAGGAAGGCATGGAGGGAAGTGTGCGGCGGTTTGCAGGGAGGTGGGAGCAAGGCTAAAGCAAGCCAAGCTAAATCTCCACCCTACTTTGCATGCATGTCTGTGCTCTCCGGCTATGCATAGTGCAGGAGGAAGGCAGCATTTGTCACCCAGCTCAGGAAATTATTCAGAATTAGTCAGACATGTTTGATTTCTTGGGATGCACCTGTCATTTATAGAGTGCATTTACATAAATGAGTTGAGGCGAGTCGAGAGGAAAAATAGGAAAAGCCTCTTAATATGTTTGTAGAGACATTAAGAGAGTCTGTTCATTCATAAACATACAGTTGTTTAGCATTTAATGTTACAAAGAGGTTGCTTTCTGCAAATCAATTAGTTAATGCCTGTAAGTTGTTAGAACATTTTATGTGTATTCATGATACAGTTGCAGTTCAGCAACAAACTGCAATGTCATCAACGAGGTTCAGCCTCTTGCCATGAATATTTATGATATCAATAATATTCATTATGCCTACAAATAGGAAATTGTCAAGGTAACCGAGTTGGAGTCTACTGTGAGTGGCACCTTTTCATACAGTCGGTGGCTTTCAGTCTGTACAATGGCATGGGTAATTACTGAAACACTTTCTGTGGGTCACAGCAGTTTATAGCAAAAAAAA
>JAPMNP010087512.1:0-10636 GCA_029874935.1 Atherina boyeri | reverse complement strand
GTAATTGAGTAATATTTTAGCAATGTAACAGTACTTGTACTTGAGTACAGATTTTCAGTACTCTTTCCACCACTGAGTGATACATATACACAAGAAAAATCCCTGCCATGTTTTGAGATGAATATGATGCAGCTTAGAGCAAACAAGTGGCTGAGGATGTGTCCTTCCTTTCAAGAGTATTTTCCAGAGTTACCATCAAGATTCATACAGAGTAAAAGACTAATCCAAGTAAATCCAAACAACATAAAAATGTAAACAATAAAGTGATATTAAGTGCTGTAACTTGAAAACTACCTGCATAGTGTTGGCAGATGGCCAGACTTTGGGGTTGGGTGCAGGAGGAGTAGTCCCAGGTACCCAGCATGTCAGAGCTGGGGTTATTGACCAAGTACGCACACATGTTCAGACTTTCTGGATCCCATGTCTAATAAAAACCAAGACAAAGCACAAAAGGACAACGTGAATTCAAATGAAGCCTTTATGACCTGCTGAGTGCACAGCCATAGTTTTTAGCAACCGCCTGTAACAATAAAAACATGACAAATGTTCTGCACTCAGTGTTTACAACTAAAATAAACCAAAAAGGTCAAACTTGAAACAGTGATTTTATTTCACACGTTCTTCTTCAATGTCAAGATATTACAAACAAAACATCTTGATCATTGATAGCTTTTTGTCAATTCCATCTGAATCTAACCAGCCGAAATGGACTCCCTCCCTCCCAACCCTGATATCATTCATTAACTTCTCTTATTCACATTTTTCCTTCTACAGTAGGTTCCAGTTCATGAAATTTGGACTTGAAAGTAAGAGCAACTTACCTGGTACTTTAAAGTCTTGTGCATTCCAATGAGGAGGGGGTTGAAATTGTTGTAGTCAAAAGGAGACTTGTCAAGCCATTCAGGGCTGCCTCGATTAATTTTCAGACCAATCCACATTCTCTCCATATCATTCATACTTGGTAAGAGAGTGTTGATGAAGTCTAAAACACATATGCACACAGACAAAATTCATATCAGGTAAAAGAAACTAAAAAAATGATACATTTCTAGTATTTCTATGACAATGTAATTCCTTCACAGTTTAAAGGAAAAGTGCCGTTTTTTTAACCTGAAATTGTCTTAGATCTCCAAAATTGTCCGGCTGAGTTTATGAACGTATTTCATGCTATAAATTAGGTCAAGGATATTGAAAAAAAGTACTTTTCCTTTAAATGCTACTCATCTTGTGGCATCCCTTTTTTGTAATGGCTTACTGCCATGCAAGGAGAGATAACTTGTTCTATGACTAGTTTACCTCAAGACTCTAAGGTTTTATATATTAGGACATAAAATTGTCTGGTTCTTACCAAGTCTTCAAATGATGTCAATATAACCCAGAATAAACAACACAACATATTCCAACATGTCACTATACACCTAAGCAATTCTTGGCCAAAATGTAGAGGCATTTTCTGAAAAACTAAGTGATTAAATAGTTTGTAGAACCACCTTCAGCAGCAATAATTTGAGGTAATAATTTTCTGTAAGATGTCATAAATCTCTCGCATCCAGCCCACTCTTCATTGGCTGCTGTGTTTAGGATCATTGTTGCATGACCGATTGCAGCCAAGCTTTATCCGTCAGTCAGGCGGCCTCACATTTAACTCGAGAATGTTTTGGTATAGAGGGGAGTCCATGGTCAACTGGAGTTCAAATCCTGAGGGTGCAAAATAAGCCCAAATCATCACACCACCACCACTGTGCTTGACTGTTGGAATGAGGTGTTTGTGTTGATGTGTTTTTTTGCATTATGGACAAATATCGCCAATTTGGAACATTGTTTTTTGGACTGATGAAAGAAACGATTTTTTGGAACAAGCCACACTCGTTCAGCCATTTTTAAATGATAATGCCATGAACATTAACTTTTAACAAGCTAACTGAGGCCTGTAGAGTCTGATATGTAGTTTTTGGACTATTTTGCATGCTGAGCTTTGCATGAACTCATCTTGGGATGAACTCTATGGGGCACCTGATATCCCATTGAATTTCCCTATGGTGACTATAAATGTAGATCTCATTCAATGCTGTCTTGAATTGTTACAACTTGTGAATAATCTTTCTCACTGTAGAAGGATGAACTCAGAATTGTTTGGAAAATGCTTATAATGCTGATGTTCTCAAATAATGGCCACTCTAATACACTAAATTAGTGGATTAATTAATTTGTACAGTGTCATTGGGTGTTTTGAAAGGCGCTATATAAAATAAATGTATTATTATTGTTATTAAATTAAGTGTGTTTGCTTACCATTACCTGGGTGCTTACTTTCTTACATTTTTATTGAAGCAGTAAGGGTTAACTTTTTTATAAAACCAGCTCTACACACTTGTCATAGCTTTAGTTAAATTAATAATTACATGATTAATATATCATGTGCTGCTCATCTGCTATTCAATTTAACTTTAAGACTTGGCAAGGAACAAATAAACTCTTTTACATCTTCATATGTAAAACCTTAAAATAAGAGCAGGTTTTTCTATCTTTTTCATTTGAATTCTAATTCCAATATTTCTGATATTATATCCATTACATTTAGATATCATTGCCATAGATTTACTTCAAGTTTGCAACAACAGTTTGGTCAAAACCATCAAAATTCAACTTTGTATTATCTAAGTATAATCAGACTTATATCTTAAACCCAATTATTCATATAGTGATTAATTGTTGACTAAAATCTCATTATTGTGACACATTTGAATGTAAAATTAATAATGTACCAAAGATCATCATAACCTGCATGTTTAGGAAACGTGTTATGTTTATCTGGGGAGAAAAAAACAGACAAAAAGCAGTAGTCCTCACCTTGTTCCACCTGATCCAATATAGTGACCAGGGTCCCCTTCACAGACAGGCAATCCTCATTGGCATCTTTGAATGTGTCAGACTTTCTGTTCATCAGTGTGTAGCACTGGAAAAATAACAACAATCTTGTCACCACTTCCTCAAAGTGTGTTTATCTGCGACCCTATGGTATTGATCTATTTGCTATATGAGAGTATCTTAAAAAAATGTATTTTCTTTTTTTTAAAATTGTAAAATGCCTGGGTGATAGAGGTCATATGATTTATGAACATTTGGAAATTAAATATATTCCTTTCATCTCACATACTCTAACAATCACTCAGATAGTTATAAAGTTGTGTCGAACGTGTTTCCTGACAGAATACAAAACTACAGCTGAGATACTATATCAAACCATTTTTTGTTTCTTGTGAGGTGAAAGACTTTTATAAGCATTATGGACATCTCTAATCTACATGTAGACAAAAAACTACTATATTTCTTAATGTTTAATCCTCTCATATTTTTTTCTTTATAGCTATTCAAGACTTGGAGAAAATGACCGCTAGAACTAGAGTTAGTCTTTTACTAAGCAACCCAAGAATCAAACCTTATTTCTGAAGGACAGAGAGTTTTTGTCACAAGGCTGGCCTCCAGGCCGAGGGTCCAGAGGGCTGATCTCCACTGATGTGGTGTTATGTTTTTCACACACAAAGGAATATCGTTGCTGGCAACTACGATCATGCTCTGGAAAGTAGAATATGGCAGTAAATATGTGTAGGAGATATTTATAGTGAATTCAGTCACTGCATGTAAATGATAGTTCAATGAAAAGACAAGAATGAGCTCTTTAATTTGACCATTTTTATATTTGACAAATTTCCAAATAGAATAGTTGCTCTTTTCTCTTGTTAGAAAATAAATAAAAAAAATGTTCTCAATGGATATCATAAATCATTATGTAGAACTTTAGTGTCCTTGAAAAATGGATGTGAGCACTTTTACAAGAGTACAAAATTCATCACAAAAATCAACCTCTTCAAATGTTGTAGTTTACAGAGCTGTATCTTTGTTTGGTCACATGTTTAAAACATAAGCAAACAAAATCACTATCCTTCTCATTCTGATACAAATGTTGATGGAACTGTCTTCCTTTCAGTTTTCTTGCCTTTCTCCACCAAAAGGATTCCAGATCTGATGTTTTGCCTCACTGATGTTTTTCTACTCATGGAAATAATATCCCAAGCATATAAGACCAGCAAAAAGAGGAAAATAATTTCATTCCTTTTTATTTGCCAGTCTTTCTTACAGATTTTCTTCTTTTTGATTCAATAACTTTAACTGAGTGCACTACTGCTTTCTGGTCCAGACTATATGGTACCAATAAAAATGTTTTAAATTATTCTCCACCTACAAACAGATTATGGCATTTTTAGTTACCTGGAAAGGGACTTTGATGATTGATGAAGGTGCATCGACCCAGGAAAAACGAATGATAAAAGTACATCTGGGTGTACCTAGAAGACACATCAGTTCATTCAATCAATGCCGTCTGCTTAGTTGCTATCTAACTGCAGTAAACAATGAGTGTGTGTGTGTGGCTTACGAAATGGGAAATATCCGCCCAGGCTGTCTCATATCAATCCACCAGTTATCCAAGGAAGAATTTGAAAACTGAACAAAATAAGTTTGATTAACACATAATCATTATGAAGTCCAAATGAAAATATTTTACAAGAAAAAAAAGATGGTAAAAAAATGTCAAAGAAAATGTTAAACTGCTATTCTTCTAATGAATAACTCTCAGCTCTTCATGACTCAAAGATAGTTTAAATAATTTCCCCCAGACAAAACTTTGCAATTCAACTACAGATCCCCACAAGGATGAAAACAACAACAACAACAACAAAACTAAGTAAACAAGAGAAACTCAAAAAATATCAAGAAAATCCAAGCAGCATCTTTCTTATTTCATCCTCAGCTGACATTTTGTATTCACTTTTAAGAGCTTTAGTTGCTGTAAAGAAAACTATTAATTTTCTTATTACTAAGACCCCACTCCCACATGGCATTAGCTTGGCAATTTAATCTGCTAAGATGTTATAAAATGTACACGTAAGTATTTGTACCTGTACCTGTAAAGCAGTATAGAGGATGGATGGAAAAAGGAGGTGATATGTAGAAATCTTTTCATTTAATTTCTAATTAGTTACGTTTTGCGCTTCTATACGAGTTGTGTTGCACTGGCAAGTTAAATTAGGTCAAAACAAATTAGTCATTTTAAGTTCTAAAAACAGTAAACACTATAAATATAAAAACACAGAGTGCAAACAAGAGTTTTCACCGCAACTTTATAGGGAATATGCATGTATGTTAAACAAAAACTGCACGTACTACTATAATGTCCTGTGCAAGTTTACGCCAAAGGTAAATATGTAATATTGTGCTGTGACAAAAAGCTGGCAGAGCATTTTGGCAGGCCATAAAGGGTGATGGAAATGGGTTGATTCCTACTTACATACCTGTTTGATAAGATCACAAACATCTTTTCACTGATGACTAGTATTTTTTAGAATATCATTTTGACATAAGAGGGAATTTAGAAGGACTGCTTTATGTGGATTTACAGTATATGCCATTTTTTCTGACAACATTCTGCTCTATCTTTGATGAATAAAAAAATAATAAAAAAGGTGAAAAAAACCCTATTCTATTTCTTAGTGGCAGTCTTGTGTTGCTTACCTCCTTTAGTTGCAGTTGGATCTTCGCAGCAGCATTGATGCTTTTTGGATCGGCCAGCTTGCCACCTTCTGCTTTACAGTAGAGCACCGCCTCCTCAAAATTTAACTTTGGCTCTTTAACAAACCAAAACTCAGCTCCATCTATGAAGATAGATGTGTCATGGTGCCCACCTGAAAAGCCCAACAAACAATTCTTAATTTGTTTAGCATGGATGGGCACATAAGTTAGTTAGTATATCATTTAAGAAAAAGTTAAGTCAAATAAATTCTGGACTGTGACAAGATCTAGATTCAGATATTTAGGTTCAGAAATGATGAGATAATTACCAGGATTGTACCACTCTGGGGTTTTTGGTATCTTTCCTGTTGAAGCGTCAACAAATATAAGAAAAATGCAAACAAACCACATATGAAATATCACACCATGTTCCAGTAAACTCATCACTGAAATTCCTTTTAAATCACAAAGATTTCAATTTCTAAACCTCATTATAGTCTCATTATAGTCTATGACCAAATACTGTTTTGTCACAACATTTTAACTAAATTATAAAATCTTTTGAGGAAACAGTCTTTCTGACATCAAAGGCAGCTTTTGTTTTGTGCCAAGTTCTCAACAGTAGTGGTTTTATGAGTAGTCTTACCGCGGGGAATTTGGCAAACCCACTCTAGCTGAGCATCACAGTGAAATGGCCTGGCGTAAAAAGGTGTGGGCAGTATCTCATGAAGCAGAAGCACAAACAGGTGTGTCAAGGTGCTCTTCATTGTCTAATGGAGACACAGATTGTTTGCAAGATCACCGTCTTTCAGGAAACCATTTTCTAACGATAATATTACATCTTGTTATTTCATACAGTTCTACGATAGGGTGTGAAGGCAATATTTCTCAGAAGAATTACACAATCACTGAGGTTAGAGCCAGAAAAGCTGATAAAGAGACAAGTGTAAAGACAGAAAATAAGTGCAATAGCAACAGAGAGTCAGCTGGTAAACAACTCCAGGTGAAAAACAGAAGGCTGACCAATAGTTATTATAATTATGGCTTAAAGTGTTATCGTGATAACAAAAAGCAATGTGAAACTGCTGCTCTGACAGGCTTTCTTTAAAAGGTTTTTGTTTCAAAACATCTTGAGGGGCATGAAATCCTAGAGTTGGATTTCATCTGTAGCTCATGACTCAAAAAAACAAATGTGCTTAGAAAAAGACAACAGACTGGACATCCATGCAGAGAAAATAAATGTTCAATTCTTCATAAAAATTGTGTTGTAAACATTTGTCCTACCTTAAATGCAGTGCAGTCCCGGTTGTAAGCGTCATCGTCATGGAAATCATAGAGTAAAACGTCCATAGATACCTGTTGCAAAGCCATTCAATGAAAAACACAATATGAGGAAAATCCAATATACTTCAGTGTATCAAAACCACAACAAGTGTGTCTTAAAATGGAGATTTACACAAAACTGGCACCTTAAGATACACTCTGTGATCTGGTGTCAGAGACGCTGCTGCAAATCAAATCAATACAAAGTTGTTCTGAATGATCACCTTTTCCTGTTCTGAAACATTTAAATTCTGACAGAAATGCTCTCATTTAGCATGAAAACGCCTGCATTCATGAGGCCCAAGGGGTTATTGAATGGTTTTGTTATATAAAATGATGTGACTCAGAAAACTATGGCCTTAAAACCAGCTGGTCTCAGTCCAGAATGGAATTTCTTTCATTTGTCAGCTGTATATACACTCCCCTGGCAAAAAGACAACCCTTAGATGATTTTCATTCAGGAAAAGGTTTTAATCACCGATTTCTGTTTTTTTTTACTGGTAATGTCAATAAGTTGATGTCTTTTCTGAAGAAAAGCCTTCATGCTCTTTGCTTTGTAAAAAGATACTCTGTTCAGTTTCTGTTTAACAAAAGGCATTCATTTAATGTACACTCGCACATAAATCTTATTTCAACCGATTTTGTTAAACTTAAAAATATCGACTCATGTTGCTCCACGTTTGTTTTTAATTTATTTTATGCACATCCTTTTTATTCTAATTGTTTATTCTATTCTTCTTGATGCTTTAACATCTTCTTTGGTTGGTCTGTAGGATTTCATTTTAAAACCTTCTTATTTTGTTTTTACTTGGTCTAAGTTTAAGCACGACTGACATTTCTGGCTAATTTCTCAAGTGAATTCACTCGTTGAAATAAGTTCATAAGGCTTCTCATGGCTCAAACTGAGCCACGAGAGCCAAATTTCAGCCACAGACAGGTGTGGTCATGTTTTCTATCAATCATCCGGGTGCAAAACCTGGTTAAAATCTGCAATCTTAAATAGACTTATCTTTTATATTTAAACCTCTGAATGTTTTCTAAATGGAAATTACAAGATGATTTGATTCATCATTCATATAAAATAATGGGATAATTCAGTCATAAAAAATAAAAAACAAAAATACCCCAAAAACCATCCTATAATTTTTCTCACCATTTACTCTGAGACGTCACTATTAACTGCAACGACTTTACTTAAAGGTGTTATATAAGATGTTTCTTTTAATAATTTTGCTATATTTGATAAAATTGAGTTAAAAGCCCCATAAGGTATGATTGATTAAAAGCTTTAAAAATATGAATATTATTATACATCAGCCATGAAAGTATTGAGACTTAAAAAACGTCAGCCAATCGTTTCTGCTCTCATCACATGCTTTATTTTGTCTATTGGTCCGCAATTGGTGAGCAACATTCAGACAATGGCTGAGCAAAACCCCAGTGAAGGTGGTTGCAGAAGTCCTTTTGAGGTTGCTGAGAAGAGGAGAAAGTTGGCAGAAGAAAGGAATAAACCCAGAAAATGTTCTTGGTGAATCATTTCAGTTTTGGCCCGTGCTAAAGAGCCTGAAAGAAATTCTGATAAACGCATTTGTTGCTAAATTTCTGCCCAACAGGTAACTTCTACGCTCAACATCTTCTTGTCAGATAATTACATTGTCAAGTGCTATAGGAGAATTATTTGGTGTTTGCAGCTGCATTTGTTTGATACACGTAATGTAAGATGCCAAGCTTTCTGGTATATCTGGTGTGGATCAAGTAGGCTGGTCTTGTGCATGCCCTTTATTTAAAAACTCGCTAACAGTCTCTGCTTTCTGTATTGCCATGCACATTTTCTATACCACCTGTAATCAGAAGTTACGTTTTATGAAAGCAGAATTTTTAGCTTTGAGATTAAATAGTCTTGCATCCTTTCTAAGACATAATGAAAAAAATTATGCAAGACTAATTAACTCGATTCCTCTAAGAGCTGAAAATACTTTTTGCCATGAGCTGTTCTCTGTCCAATGTGTTAAGAAGGATTTTGGGATCTGAGTTGGACTCACAGGCCGCCCATCGCTCCACTCCCAGGAGCCATCGGCTGGATTTCTTCTGTTCAGGCCAACCCAGAAGAACCGATTATCACTGCAACAGGAACAGCACGCAATCATGATTTATGAAACTTAATCTGCCTTGGTTACATGACAAAGATAACAATAGCAAAAATCCTCTGATGGAATGGAAAATTTTAGAGAAATGGTAGTGCTTTGTTCTTAGACAAAACAGTTTAAAATGAACTTCATCAACAAGTGTGAAATATGAGTTTGCCTTTAAAAACAAAGACAAGTTTAAGCTCTGAGATATGTGTCTGGAAAGAAAAAAAACTGCACGATTCAGAGTCCTCTCTTTTATGAAAATGGTAGTAGCAGCGTAAAATAAAGAAACAACAAACTCCTCTCTACGCTCCTTTGAAGCAACAATTAAAAAAGTATTTAATCCAGGAGTTGTATTCGTGTGTGCATACCTGATAGTTTCTCTCATCATGCTGTGCAGGGCCGTCATCTCTTCCATATTTGTGAAGCTGGGCAGGTTGGCTCCCAAAGCCTGACAGAACATCCGAGCTTCCGCCCAGGAGCGTTTCCTGCTGATCCGCTCCCCGTGAAACACCTGACAAGGTGAAAAAATGATTTACAAACAGCCAATGAAACATTGTAAGTGAGCAGCAAGTCCAATTTGTTGAATATATTTTTCAATCACACGAAAAAAAATTTGTTTCAATTTATAATTATATATATAAATCACTTCCATGTCATTTATAAACAACATACAGATGAGATGCCCTAACAAAAATCTCTACATAGGCTGATATTTCATTCATTGCAGTCCCCTTTCAACTCCAATTACAACCACTTTTGCTGTCAAAAACAGCTAGAAGTCCTTCAAAAAAACAAAAACAAATAGATCATATAGAAAATTAGCAAGACCGTCGGGTGCTCATGAATGCACACACAAGTGGACACACCTTGTAACAGTATCTGATGTCCTGTCTGGACACCCATCCATTGGGACAAGTTGCATTAGGGTTCGGCTCTGGTTCTGGAGATGGAGGTGAGCTGAGGTCTGTTCTACAAATGGTGCCAGCTTTGAAAAGGGTACAATTCTTCACCACCCATTTGCCCAGGGGTTTTTCAGTTGAAATCACAGCACAACCTCCAAGTCTATCTGAATAACACACAGACAAATACAAAGAAAGGAAATTATCTCATTATTCTCTATTAATTCACACATCTAAATAAAAAAAGTTTGACTGCTGCTGCTGCTCTGGCATAAAAACATAAATATAAGAGCAGCATAGATATCTTTGTCCCATGTTAGGGTTTCCAATGGTCTTTTAAATGATAATATTTCAATAATATTAAATAATAACAAATAAGAGTTTTTAAATTACAAATATGTGAAAGTCTTACTTTTTAATATAAAAACTCCTACGTTTCAATAACCATACCTCTAGCGATATGTGATACAGCTAGTATTGTGCCCACTGATTAAACTTCATTAGCACTAATAATAGCGATATCTAAGTTTAAACGTCATCTATAGAACTTTCGATCCTCCCGGTCAGTATTCAGCGTTTTCATACTCAACCGCCCTTGCTACCGTCAGCTGCACCGGTTGCCAGGTTCTCCGGGTGTTCACGGGGGAGAAGCCGTGATTATATAGTCTGTCGTGATGTCAAGCGATGAGTCTTACGTGGTAATGTATGGGATTC
>JAPMNP010084581.1:0-15138 GCA_029874935.1 Atherina boyeri | reverse complement strand
ACCTATGTTTGTCCTATTTCAAGGCTTTGCAATTTTGATATAGGTAATGAACAATAGATTTCCATTATATTTTGCTGCTCTAGGCACAGTTTTATTACAGATATTAAACTACACTAATTTTTCATGTAAAAAACGTGAATAATTAAATTTCAAAACCTCTTAAGGGGTTTCTGTTTAACACATGAATATCTGTAAAATAGTTAACTTGCCAGATGTTGAAATGGGTTGTGCCTGTTTATCTTTTTTCCCCCCTTTTTCTGCTGACTTTTGACAAACTGTTTCAGTG
The DNA here is from genome assembly GCA_029874935.1 of Atherina boyeri. Taxonomy (NCBI): domain Eukaryota; kingdom Metazoa; phylum Chordata; class Actinopteri; order Atheriniformes; family Atherinidae; genus Atherina; species Atherina boyeri. Next base: position 14,852 of record JAPMNP010084581.1, on the reverse strand, counting down.
ATCTTTGATCTCATTGTCACGTGTCACACTTCCCTGGTGACGACAAAGGTTGACCAATATGTAGACAGACTAAAACAAATACAACTAAAAGTAAAACTGTTAAACCATTGTTGCTTAGTTTTAAGCCATTGCCCACATTGTTGAAAAAGAACTCCATATAACCTTCGGTGTCAGCCTCAGTGTAGAGACCTGACAAAGCAAGCCTTTGGCTTGATCAAAGACTTTTCCTCCCTGTCTATTTCTGGGCTGTTGGGTTATTTATGATGGCCTTTGCCTAGAGGCAGTTCTTTCCCTTGTCCTATTCTGTAGTTTGATCCCATCCAAATTAGGTTAAAATCTGGTTGGTAAAGTTAAGAATAAATTGGTTGCTAACTATCATCTAAATACCATCAGTTATAAGAAAATATAAACAATAAATTGGTCACAGTCATGTAAATCAAGTTTAAGGAAATAGTCTTTTCTATCAAACTCTGAAAAGAAAGTATTTCTTTTCAATCCCCTTGATTATTGGGTATTTGACTTTTGCTCAACAATGATTGTAACAGGTGTAAAATGCTGATTGACATTCAAATGGAGTTTGATGTGTTTCTTATGTAGAGTTTCTTAAGGCAGTTAAGTGCTGCTTACATGAGTTACACAAACTTGCATGGTTGACACAAAAGTTTAATCTGGTTGTACTGAGATTTGCTGAGTAACACTGTTGCATCAGAATTGTCTGCTTGAATAGATCTATTATGCATATATCAAACACATGCCCGAAGCTAATCGACGTCATTGTTCATAGACAAGGCAGCTTGGAATGCAGACATGTATGAACTACCATTCTGTTTGATAGCTGAGTAAAATAATTTACCACTTACTCTTTAGGACAATTGGCCAATTCTGATCACCTAAATATGAGATGCATTTCATACCATTAACTAACCATCTTATTATCTGGCCTGTCCGTTATTTCAGAGGTTGAATCAGATGATGGGGAGTTCCTTTGTTGAACTGGCTCTGACAGGAAATTTGGGTTTTCAATATTGTTGAACTTTGCCAGGCAAAACATTTAAGTCAGCTTTCGAAGGACATGGCAGTGTGTCTCAAGTGGATCTGGTTTCATATTGACGGCTGTTGCACAGCTGAGGACCTCTCAGTCTGAGAGAATATACCGCTGTAGATGTTTAACATGCCTGTTTTGATATGGTGCGCAGAAAAAGAAAGAGGAACCACGGCCCCACTAGATAAATAGATAAACAGTCTACAAAGTAAGTCACTTTGTCAAGCATCATAGTGGAGCCTCCTTCTCTCACTTTGTGTTTCATGATTTTTGGAGTTACGGTTTACTACCCCCCCCCCCCTTTTTTTTGGTCTTTTTTGGCCTTTTAATATGTTTCAAATTTCCCATTGGTTCCCTCTGCATACACAGTAGTATTTGTATCATTTTGATTAAACTAAACTCAGTTCCTGAAAAGTTTGTACCCTTTGACATCATACCCAGAGTCAAAATCTCGATTTTGGAATGGGTTGAATTTCCTGGATAGTTTAAGACCGGTCTTTAAGTCTTTATGGGAGGTCCTTTGGAACTGAGTTTCATAGGGGTCGTCTTAGTGCATTGGGTTTCCTGCTCTACAGTCATATGTTCAAAATGTGGGTCATGCTAGGAATTGCTCTGGATACGTAAGAGGGGTGGTTGCACATTTTCCAGATTTTTATTGGTTAATGCGCATAAGATACTTAAGGCAGTTATGCTAATACAATTTATTTGTACGGTTGGAATGGTAAATGCTTCAGGGGAAGATGTTTCTATCAGGTTAATTGATGATCAGTCCTCCAGCAATTGTTGGTTCAGATTTTCTTTTTTTAATAATCGCAGTTGTGAATATTTGCCCAAATTGATGTCCCAATTTTTCACTATTGAATCAATGCATGTCATAGTATTTTATAAATACAACCACTTTGGTGTGAAAATAGTTAAGAATTAGTATAAGATAGGGGTGTTCAATACACTCTGATTAATCGATTCACTAATCAACAATTCAGTAGTATCGATCCAAATTGAAAACATTGATCAAACATGGATGCAATAATCATTTGTAACAGGGTTCTAGGAAAGAACATATGGAACATTTTACAGCCAGAATGTCCTGTTGTAATTTGAGGAAAATGTCCTATATCCAAATGTGGTGTGTGTAACTATGATGTTTCAGACCATGCTGTCTTGGTTATTATAAATAAGTGCTAAGAAATAGCTTGAGACTCTAAACAGGAGTTAGGATTACATTATATTCTGCTTTAATGTAAACAAATATTGATTTTTTTCTTTCTTTTTTTCTTTCAGTTATACATTATGTGATAATTTTAAAGCTCAACATACACAATTATTTTGCACAGTCTTTTTGTTAAAAGAATCAAATGTTTTTTATTTAAATGTCTGAGCTCGAGAATAAAATTTATTTTTGATACTTGATTATGTTCCTTTTCGGGATTTGATATGAATGGAGGTTTTCTTGTGGATGTTGCAATTAGATATGGCTTTGTGAAAATAAAAGTACATCTTGCCGTGTTCTAGCTAAATATTTCTGCATGCACTGCTATGGATTGTGCCTGTGTTTTTTAAGTTTAGTGAAATCTTTTCCCCCTATAGGATCGTAAGCTTTCGAAGACTGAACGGCAACGCTTTAAAGAGGAAGCGGGGATGTTAAAGGGACTACAGCATCCCAACATTGTTCGCTTTTATGACTCCTGGGAGGGACCATCAAAAGGAAGGAAGTGCATTGTATTGGTCACAGAACTCATGACCTCTGGTACACTCAAAACGTGAGTCTCAAACGTGGCATAATTAACTTTCATAACAATATAAGATTCACATATATTATACACAAGGATAGCCTATAATTTGTATATGAACAATATATTAATATGTGTGTTGTTTTAGAAGTTTGATTTTGTTTTAAATGGTAATGCAACAACATGTTTCTGAAATGTCTCACATAAAAGCACTGTTCAAAATTTGCAAGTGCATTTGCTTTTCTCTGTTATCTACATTTATCTAGAAGTACACAGAAGAGTACATTCACTATTGTTTGTTCTTCAGGGAGTGTGAAAATCACAATCTTTTCTCTTATAGATATCTGAAGCGGTTCAAGGTGATGAAAATTAAAGTGCTCCGTAGCTGGTGTAGACAAATCCTTAAAGGACTCCACTTCCTTCATACCCGGGCTCCACCAATCATCCATAGAGACCTCAAATGTGACAACATTTTCATCACAGGCCCAACAGGATCTGTCAAGATTGGAGACCTGGGGCTGGCAACTCTCAAGCGTGCATCCTTTGCCAAGAGTGTAATAGGTATGAATCCAAAGCCCCTTTTGCTTCCTAATCCCTATGGGAAATAAACTTCTCTGAGGTTATGACTGTTTTCTTTTGAAAAATTGTGTTTTCCTGAAGATGTGGTTTCAAAAACAGACCACAGCGTTTCAGCCATCTCTCAAACCACAGCTCAAACGGAGGCCAAATACTGTGGTGATCTTAGGCAGATAACCACATGGGTTTCCCTCTTTGCACACTTGCTTTATTTTTTTATTCAATTTTGGTCCACATACAGAGCATTTCTGTTTTTGTTTCTCCAAAAAGAAAGGGCCTTTTTTTCCAGGCATCTACTAAATGTAAGTAGCGCCTACTGTTTCTCCTACCTTTTGATTATCAGTATAATTATTTTAATAGTTGTCATGCCTTCTTTCAGGCTATCAAAGCTTGTAGGTATGGCCTTTGATTCTGTTTTAGACTGGTCTTTGTTCTGTGGTTTGGAAATATGTGGTCTGTTTTCCAGTTACACAGATAATGTTTAACATTTCTTTCTATGGCTTTGCTTCAACAGGTTTTTTTTTTTCTAGTGTTTGTCTCTTGCTGTCTTTTGAAATATTGCAGGACTGCAGAATCTTTTTGCTCCATCTATGTGTCCAGGGAGCTCTCTCCACTTTCTCTCTGTCAGCATTTTGCCTTTTTTTTATTTTTATTTTATTTTTCCTTCACATTCTTGGGTATGTTTTTAAAATGTAGGCTCTAGCCTCAGCTGTGCCCCATTCTGCTGTTTGGAATGAATAGGGTACTGCTGGTCATTGAGTAAGTATCTTTTATGGGCCTGGTAAGTCTGACAGTGTGCTGTAATACACATCAATATCAAAAACAATTACAATTGAATAATCAAATGAGTTTTTCTGTGTAAGACCCAAAATTTAATCTGAAATAATTGATACAACAAGGCCAATGTGCAGGGACACACTGTTAAACACTGTAACTAGCTATGGGATCTGCTTCTAAGACTTGACCATAACAGTTTCCTTCTGCAGGTCAGGAGGAGATGGTAAGTCAGACTTCGAAAGGTGAGTGGATTTTAAAGGTGATGTTATGTGGGTTCTAAGATGACGTCTTGACAAAAGTTACTTCCATAGCTAGTTTTACTTTCCTTACATAGCTAATTGGCATTGCCGTTAATGAATGTTATTGTATTCCAGCTTGGGGATTACTTGTAAGTGCCTCCTGTTAAAGCTAATCTTTGAAGATTTTAAAATAATCACTCCTGCCAACAATTGTGTTCTGCACATTGGCTACCTCAGTCATGCTCTTATATCCCAACATGTGAGGGTCTTACACAGACAAACACGTGCCTTCTTCTCTGCAGTTTTAACTGAGCCCACATTCCCCCTCCTTTTTTGTTTTCTGTCTCTCTTTTTTGCTTTCCTTCCCATTTTTTTTTTCTCTCTCTCTTCCAACTTTCACCTCACAGGTTCTACTGAAGGAGATATCATCTGGCTGGTCACTCATCTCATCCTCCTCTTCCTCAACCCCCAATGGGTTAGAGGGGCAGAGGGGCAGTGGGTTGTGAGAAGCCCACACAATCAGTAAGGGAGTTCGAGAGTTCTGAATAGTTGTTTTGATTTAAGGTACCCCTGAGTTCATGGCGCCTGAGATGTATGAGGAGAAGTACGACGAGTCAGTGGATGTATATGCCTTTGGAATGTGCATGCTGGAGATGGCCACCTCAGAGTACCCGTACTCAGAGTGCCAGAATGCTGCACAGATCTACCGCAGAGTAACCAGCGTAAGTTTTCTTGTCAGTCCTCCATGTCACGACTCTGCCATGCCTTCACCTACTCCTATGTATCAAGAAGGCTAGTGTCCCTGGAATCAATTATTTTATTATTATTCCTGTTCACATCTTTTTAGTTTTTATAGCATTTTAATTCACTACTATCCTAAGAGAAAACATGTTCATAACACCAACAACCCTATTTTGCTTTACTCTATTTTAATTTTGTTTACATTCCTTAATTATAGTGTTTTGTTGGTTGAAAAACTAAACCTGTGGTGTGTTTGATTTTTTTTTTTTTAGAGGCTTAAAAAGCACAGTGCTCCTATATTTTAACAGTTACAAGTCTAGCTATTTTATCCTTTCTGAGCACAAGTTACTGTAATAGAGAAACACATAGTTTTAGGCTTGTTCATTCTGTTCATGCATGTACTGAAGTTATAAGTCACTTATGATTCATTCTTTTGCTAGTATGTGTCTGAGCGATAAAGAGGTTGAACCTGTTTCTATAATGTCATCTATGATGTCTACCTCTCGATCTATATCAATTTAAGTTCAACTTTAGTTTAACTCAAGTATTGAAAGGCTGAAGGCTTTATGTGAAGATTAAACGGGTAAAACATTACCAAAGTTAAGAAACAAATATGGATGTGTCACATACTCTGGTTTTACTGTAGTATTTATTGGGTAGATAGGCTGTGATTCACTGCTGTCTTTCACTGTGTTATGCCCTCCTGTTTTCCACCAATTGACATTCTGCAATCTTAAAAATCCTTCTCAACTAAAAAATGTGTTTTGGTCAACACTATTTATCTTTCTTTTTTTTTTTTTAGTATTGCTCTTCAATGAGCAAAATTAACTGTGTAGATAGTTTTAGTAAGACGGCTGCCTTTTACATTATAGAGTGAAAAGTCTCAGATTTCAGATTGAAAGCTTGTTATGGTAGGATCTTTTTGATTTACATCAGTCAAAAAAAATCCATTCCTCTTTTGTAATCTAATTTGGTGAACAAAACTAAAAAAGGGAGTTTAGTTTAAGATATTTGTTGTGTTCATCCTCTGAGATTTGACAGCCATTTTTATGATAATCTAAGAGCCGACAAGGTAGTATCCGGACTAAGAAAAGGTCAGCTTCTGGAGACTCATTCTCATTCAGAGTTCTGTGTTTCCCTTAGGGAGTGAAGCCGGGCAGCTTCGACAAGGTGGCCATTCCTGAAGTGAAGGAGATCATCGAGGGATGTATTCGCCAGAACAAGGACGAGAGGTCTATAACTTCAGAAAAGCACATTTAACAAGTTTTAGAGTTGTCATTTCTCCAGGAAGCACTTTTTCATTGGCTGACTGCATGTTTTCTGTCTATTTAGGTACTCAATCAAAGACCTTCTGAACCATGCCTTCTTCCAGGAAGATACAGGTGTGCGTGTAGAGTTGGCAGAAGAAGACGATGGAGAAATGGAAGCGATTAAGTTGTGGCTGAGAATTGAGGATATTAAGAAACTGAAGGGAAAGTACAAGGACAATGAGGCTGTTGAGTTTTCTTTTGACCTGAACAAAGATGTGCCAGAGGATGTTGCTCAAGAAATGGTGAATTTAATTGATTGATATTGTCTCCGGTTCTCAAAGGGTTTTTGTGGCCTTTGTATTGTTCGTTGCTCACTTGTATGTCATGTTTTTGTTTAATAGGTTGAATCTGGTTATGTTTGTGAAGGTGACCACAAGACCATTGCAAAGGCCATAAAAGACAGAGTGTCTCTGATCAGTCGCAAGCGGGCACAGCGGCAGCAGGTCTGTCTACAATCATCACAATGTATTTTATTTATTTAAGTGTTTGCCATACACCAGATTTATGCTTGATATTGAACTATCATATCAGAGCTTCGTTGGGAATATTAATTCATTATTTTGCCAATTGTATCAAAGGTCAGAGAAAATCGTGAGAAAAAGCTTGAAGAGGAGATGCAGGCCCAGTCACTGTCTGCACAGCAGCAAGGCCAACAATCTAGTATAGAGATGCCTCATTCACAGTTAGTGCCACAGCCTGCTTCTTATGTTCCTCCACAATCCAATCAACTCAGCACACAGATAAGTGCCCAACCTGCGCCTCAGCAGAGCCTCCAGAGCTCTAACTACACCACTCCTCAATCGAACCAAGTGACTGGCATGTCACAGGGAGTCCCTTATGTCCCGCTGTCAACTGGGAAAGTCCCAGTTCCACTTCAGAGTCAGAGTGTAACTGGCATCCAAACGGAGACCGACGAACCAGAGACTGACCAACAGCTGCAGCACACTGGAGGGGGTATGTATCAAAGATGATTTATGGCTAAGAATACTTTTAACCCACTGCACAAGAGGAAAGTGGTTTGCTTTGTGTGTTGCAAGTCTTTACATAGATTATCCTTTTTGTCTCTGTGTTGCAGCTCGGGACACAGGGGACAAACTACCTGGCTCCTCTATACTTCCTGATGCCTTGCCTCCACAGCCAGGATTATCCTACAGTTCTCCCCCCAGTCAGCACCTACAGCTCCAAGTGTCATGTCTGCAGACACAAAACGATCCAACACTGCAGCAGTCATTGGTGAGAAAACACACTGCCATCTTATGTTTTAAAATGATTCTCTCTTATGATACTTACCCCTGAAATAAGTATATATTTTACACAACTTTACTAACATATACACAAGATTAATCTTTGTTCAGTTTTGAGAATATTGGGCCCTAATCTCCCCTTTTCATCCAGTGGTGGATTTTCTGTTATCCTTGCTACTGTTGAATCTACTTTACTCAACAGTACTATAGACAGTACCTCACTGTGCTGAAACAGCTATTATACACTGAAGCTATTTATTTTAGTTTTTTTAATTTGGTGGCAAGACTCACAATCTACAGTATTGTTCAACATGGAGTGTGTCTTCACTGTTATGCATGTAGACATAATCTAATATTATTCTCCCTCTCTGCTACCCAAATGCAGGTTCTCCAGTCTGAAATTGTTCCTGGTGCATCAAACACCCAGTCTGTTCCAGTGATGCCTCCTCAGGTATATCATATATATGTTTCTGAAAAGAGGTATTTTACTGGTGTCAGATATGTTGCACTTAAAACAGAACTTTAAGTAATTTACTAAATATATGCTAAACAGGAATTCATGAATCCTATATTCAGTGGATCAGGTAGTTATGTTGACAGCGCTGATTGGGATCTTTGTTTTCCAGTCATCTTGTTGCCTCCCCCCTCCGGTAACAAGTAATTTCGTTCCATAGTTTGCCACTCTTACCCTGTGTTATGTTTTGTTTCTTATAGTACGGAGTTTACTACCAACCATCGCCTCCCCCTCAGGTAGATAAAATGTCCCATTTTCCTGCCACAGCTTTTAAATACACCCGGTCTAAAGGAAAGCATGTTCTGATAAACAAAGTGAACAAGTTATCTATATGAATCTGTATGACAGGCTTTTCTAACTTCCTGCTTACATTTCTGAGTCTTAGAAGAGGGCTTGTGTTAGTCAGAGAAAAATCCTTTTAAAATGCAGACTGGATTAACATGTCTGCAGAATGTCCTTCTAGAGTTTGCATGTTCACAGCATTGCATTGACACTGCACAGTGTCACGTGTATCTAGTAATGTTACCCTGCAGGTAAGTGCTTGAGAAGTAGCATCACTGTAAAGCTTCAGGTTTTCAGGAAATGCCCTAAATACCAATGTGACTATTTTTAGTTTATATCCTAACATTACCTGTCCGACCTTACCTGTTTCTTATCTTCTTTTTTGTTTATCCCTTTTTTATTTCTACAGATTCCCACTCAGCAAGTCATGATGCCCCCATCTTCTCAGCCATCTCTCCCCCAGCAGCAGCAAGAGGGCAATACTGTACTGCCACAAGCACAGACTGGAGTTCAGCAGCTACAGGTGGTGCACCTGAATCTTGCTTTAACACATATGCTTACAAATATGTGTTTAACTCCTGAATTCCCCTGATTTTCTTGGTCATGCTAAAGTATGAATGTGATGCTGTCCTTTTTTGTGTTTGGTTTTATTTTAAGTCTTTTCTTTTTGTTTTGTCTTGACATATAACTCTCATTGCTACATCTGTCCCCCTTTTTTTTCTTTCACTCTTTCCCCCTGCATGCTTCTTATTCTTGCATGACTCATAGTCTTGGGCCAATGATCCAAGTCCTCCTATAATGTCTCCACCAATCAACGCTGAGCATCTATACTTCCTCTATCAGGCTTCATGCCTCTCAATTCTGCAGGTACTCTATTGTATGGGTGATGGCATGTGGGTCAGGTGTGAAATATTTAATTCAGTCCTTCCGCCCCTGGAAATATGTGTATTGCCATGCTTGAAAGAGAAAATATTGCACAATGCATAATTGTCATATTTTTTAATCACTTATCGACAGTAATATCAACCAATAACAACCAGTAACAACAAAATGGGATCTGTATATGGATTTTCATTGCAGTTTTAAATCTCACTGTGGCACTACTTTAGGGTCCTCTGATCTGGATTTTTGGGACTGATTATTGATGACAGGGAACAAGCTTGGCTGATACCAATAACATGAAATATTTGATTTTATAATGTAATTTTATTTATTCATAGCAACAATACATAACTTTCCAACCATTAAATGGTGACTAACAAATGTAGTTACAGCTATTGAGAAATAGATTTTGGTAATGGTATCTATAGCTGATTGGCTATGTGCAGGGTTCAGGTTGAGTATGTTTAAAAACAAACAAAAAACTCAACCCAACTATCAGGTGTGGGCTGTCCATGGCTTGTTTTAGAAGAATTAACACTCATTTAAAAATGTTAATAGCACAGTAACTTGTGCTAATGCATTAAAGTGATGTTGTCCTGCCTGTTGTTCGTGGAAAAGGCATGGTCAGGTTAGTGTCAGGGTTTTTTGTTATTATTACTTGCTTGTGTGCATTTGATCCGAATTGGTCATAAAGCCAAATTATTTAATAGCCAAAATTGCTTTCTAACAGGTCTTTCTTCAATATTCTGTATTCTCATTTAATTTTGATATGAATTTATAAGTTAATAAATCATCTGCTTATTGAACTTTTTAATGACCACTGATTAAAATTTTTTTAGATCAATATCCGCTAATAACTAAGTACCCAATTTATTAGAGCACCCTTCCGACTACTACATACAGGCATGGATGTGGGGTTTATAGAATAACAGTAACCTGTATAGACTGAACCAATTTCCTCAGAAGCACAAGAGAGAAAAGGCCTCATTCTGAAGGAAGTGAAAATTATTTTTCACAGCAGTATTTACACTGTGCACGACAGCTGAATAACAGCAGTACACGGTTAAATGTTTCACCATACTCAACAGCTCCACCTGGTGGATGGTGTGATTGAAATTAACTCAATCCTTGAAATAGTTGGTTGACAGAAATTACTAAAGAAATAAAAAAGAAAATGTTTAATGATATTTGAACAGTTGCAGCTTACTATGTTAATCACTTTTTGTTAATAATAGTAAGATATAATTGACCAGATCTTTCAGGCTTTGATAGAAAGTCGCCTTTTTACTTAAAGTTTTCGATGTTTCAGGGTCCTGTGACTATTCCTCAGTCAACACAAATGGAACAGCCAGCAGGATCCTCAGTCTTGGTGCCACCATCTGGAGATAGGTAAGGTGGTTGTTACTTGAATTTAGGACAGATAAAGTTGGATTTCATCAGATCTAGACTATTTCCACGCACTCTCTTATATGAATGTATCTCCTCTAGTTGTCTGTCAGATGCAGCATCGGGTCTTAGTGATGGTAATGATGGAAGTTCTACATCAGGAGGTCGCCATGAGGGGCGCTCACTGAAGCGTTACCAACGACGATCTGTACGCAGCCGCTCTCGTCATGAGAAGACCATGAAGGCCAAACTTAATGTTCTCAGTGTATGTATCTAACCTGAAGGGTCCATTAATATTTCTTCATCTGTTTGTAATTGAGCAGTTTTAACGTGAATAAATCTATTGCAGATCTCTAATGTGGGAGATAGAGTAGCAGAATGCCAGCTGGAAACGCACAACAGGAAGATGGTGACCTTTAGATTTGATCTTGATGGTGATAACCCAGAGGAGATTGCACAGATTATGGTAGTACTGACTCTTTTGTTTTCACTTAAAAAAGTTTATTTACTGTAAACATGCTACCCTTATACATACAGCACCAGCCAAAGGTTTGCACCCACTTTAGCTAAAGTGTCTGTCATATTAACAGCTTCCACAAAGAGTGCCATCAAAAATGAGAAGCTCTCAAGTGCATCATTATCACAGCATATGTAGTGTTAGTAAAAGAAGTTTCACAACTGGGACTTTGTTTCAGGTTCAAAGTGAATTCATCTTGGAAAGCGAGCGTGAGTCCTTCATTGAGCAGGTCCGTGAGGTCATAGAAATGGCTGATGAGAAAGGAGAGGGTATGAAGGAAGGCTTCCCCCAGGTATGCCTTCACTGCTAATAATTTTTCAGTCCATACCCAATATGGCTGTTTTTAACTTTAACTTTAATCTGCTAAACCTGATGTTGATTTAATGTATATATTGTCTGTTTTCAGATGAGTGATCTCCAACAACAGCCTCAGCTGAATGTTCCCATGATGCCAGGTGAGCACACTTGAGACAACCACAGTGTATTCTGGTGTTTATTGTCCACTCAGGGATGTTTGAGTCATATTTGATTACAATTTTTTCCAGGCATTTCCCCCAGCACTGCTGCTCAGGTGGTTCATTCAGCGGGACGCCGGTTCATAGTCAGCCCAGTGCCAGAGTCTCGTCTTAAAGAACAGTTCTTTGGTGACTCCTCTGCTAACACGTCCTTTGGGGACGAACTTGTCTCTGGTGAGGGGGACAAATATATATTATTTATTTGTTTTTTTATCAAGCTAAACCTTTTATTTTGTTAACTTTTTACTTTTTGTGTTTATGTTTTAAAGTTCCCATGGGCCTTTCTCACTCTGCTCCATCCGGGGTCCTCCAGCAGGCTTTCAATAAAATGAAGCAGGCTCGTGTTGACCGAAGCAACACCCTCGATCTACCTGCTGCTGAACAGGAACCAGTCACTGGCCTATCCAGTGAGGCTGGGCCAAACTCTAATACGATCTTGTCCACTCCAGAAGCTGTGGCTTCCACGACCAGCACTACTTTCCCAGCAGCCTCTCTCACAACTGCCGCAGCATCCTCACCACCTCAGTCAGCTGGGAGGGTTTCGCCTCCTCCAATATCAGTTCAGTCACAAACGGCTATCAGTGATCCAAGTCCACCACCCCAGTCTTCCCATGAAACGGCTCACACTCGGTCCCCACCAGCTGCTAGCATTCCTACTTCAACCTCCACCATTTCCCCTCCTTTAGCATCGGCCTCCGTCCCTGCAGCACCTGGGGCTCAGCCAAACGGTAGCCCTGCCTCTTCTGTTGCTGGTGGTACATCCACTATAGTTGGAACTGTCTCCACTTCAGAGCAGCAGCCCTTTAATAGTAGCATTTCATCTTCTCAGCCGATAAATTCATCCATCCATGCTCAGCCCCCACCTCCCACCACATTATCCGGTCAGACCCAGGTTCAGTCACAGCCAGTGGACTCAGAGGGGGCTGAGCACCAGTCAAAGACAGCTGGCAGAGATGACATCCTAACCCTCGACATGAAGTTACGATCCCTTTTTAAAGACCAGAGCGCCACCTCTTCGGCGTCAGTGGATCCCAGTCAGAACACAGGGACCTCCTCTCCGACTGGAACTGCTTCCCCCCCACCTGGAACCATCCTGGTTCCCCCATCCAACCTTCCACTCAGTTCTGGAGTACATAGTGTTCTGGGCTCCACAAGCACACCAGCAGGACATGCCCAGACCCCTCCGTCCAAGCCCAGGGCACAGGTCTGTGATTAATGCTGTACCCAAAAGTAAATCCAACTTGCTGATTCTTGTTTATAACACATACTTTTATTCTTCTTTTCGCCCCTTTTTTTTAGACTTTGCCTACTGGTTTTGATCAAGCTGCAACACCTCCCTCTGAAGTTGTACCCCCTTTCCCTGGACCAAATCAGGTTAGATCACATTTTCCCTGCAATACCACTCGGTCCCCTTTTCCAAGATTAGGTAATAATCACCCCCTCTTTCAAAGACATCCAAATCTAATTGACAACTGTTCAGTGTCTTTTTTTCCAACACTTGTGTTGCTAAGATAAAAAAAAAAAGTGCTCAGAAGGTTCATCCAAAAAGTGTGACGAAGGTGGCCTTTGGTGGCCTCTATTTTAAATGGCTATTTCATTATAGAAAAACTTTAAAATGTGAGTTACAGCCCACGCGTATCTGCCTCAGCCTTCATCAGGGTGTGTGTCTTGCTAAGGCCTTGAAATAATAGCTAAAGACCCAAACCCAATTCCCCCGTTGGCTCTACTTTTTGCAGGACTAAGGTGTCTGTTTTTGGTGGGATCAAGCAGTTGTGGTCATTAAGCTATGTGGGGGACATGTGGATGAGTAGATGATCACAACTTCTCAATTTCCAAAAGAAAATGAGCCCTATATCCCTTTAAAACACAGCCATATTGGCAAGGAGAGGAATTGGGATCATTTCAAGTGACTTAATCATTATTTCTGCTCAGCAAAGTTACTTTTTAAACATTGTGATCTGCATTTTTTACGAGTTATTTGTTGTCTTTAGTTTCATCTTCTTCTTAGAATTTGTCACCTAAAGTTCATTAATCTTACTTTAATAGATTTAAGTTTGTCTCTGACCTGAAAGTATCCGAAAAATCTTTATCTCTCTAGATTACGAATTCAGAAGACAAATAGGACTCTAAGCCCTTACTGTTAGCAGTAGTGTAGAGGGCTTTTAAGCCTTTATATCCCTACTACTAATATGGCACATATTGATTACACTTAACACTGAGCTGTGCCAGTTTCTTACCTCTTAAGATTACATTTTTTGCAGGTCTTAAACCAAAGTTACCCCTCAACTACTGTTTTTTTTAATTGTTTTTAATTATCTTATAAATACTTGGGTGGTATTTTTAATTTGGTATAAATTTAAAGTCTTTATTTGGTTATATGGGGCAGATTACAACATTACATCACCGTGTCGGGCAGAAATAAAAAGAAATATCTTGATATAGTTCAAAGGTCTTGTGTTAAATCCAGAGACTCTAAATATTGCTTTGCTATTCAATGACGTTTTTCAAAAGAACAACAATAGGAAGTGACTGAAATGGCAAAAGGAAGCGGGGAGTTCATTCATTTTTGTTGTTTTGGTTTGTCTTGGTCAGTGGCTGTACATCCCATGTGTCATCATCTGTTTTAATTGTCTGGAGTTCCTCATATCCTGTTTGTCTGGTTGCACAGTCACAGCAACCCTGGGGGGATTTGGACACCCAATTGAGGAGAGCTACTAGCCCAGAGACTCTTCAAGGAGATAAAGCTCAACCTCCAACTTCAGGTTTCACCCGTGGACGTTTCCAGGTGCGTTCAGTCACACACCTTTTGAAATAAATGTTGTTAATCCAGCCTTAAAGATACCATATGTAAGATTCTGCAATCATGTGAAACTGTGGCCTATGTAAGAAACTACTAAAAATGGCCAAAATAGGTCAACAAACATATACACAGAAGTTCTGGATACTTTAGAACCCTCCATCTCCCCCCGATTGAGAGATTTCACCAAATATCAGCACAAAATGTAAACAATAACATAATTTGGGGCTGTAAATCCGTTTTTGAAATGAGAATATCCTGGCTAAATTACGGTTGTCAGTGATATAAGTATTTGAAATT
>JAPMNP010081674.1:0-13324 GCA_029874935.1 Atherina boyeri | reverse complement strand
TTGTTAAGTGCCTTGAGACGACATCTGTCATGAATTGGCGCTATATAAATAAACTGAATTGAATTGAATTGAATTGTACGTTTCTCTTCCATATCTTCCTTGTGTTATGAACCTATAGAAAATACTTTTTGACTCCCTGGGCTTTTGTTAGATATTCATTCATTTTCTATACTGCTTATCTCATTCAGGGTTGTGGGCTGAAGCTTATCGCAGCTGCTATCAGGCCAGAGGCCAGGTACACCCTGGACATGGCCACACAGTGAGACAAACAACCACACACTTATAGGATATTTTAGATTGACCAATTAACTGAACATGCATGTTTTTGGATATTGGGAGGAAGTCAGAGTACCCAAGCATACACAGGGAGAACATGCAAACTCCACACAGAAAGGTCCTGTTCGAGCTGAGGCACAAACCACAACACCACCGTACTCCCCCTTGTGTTAGATATCCATTTTATAATTGTAATCTACAAATGTTTTCTGCATTATTTTTTCCCCACACCACTCCCTCCTCCACTCCTCCACACACTCACATACACAGGAGGAGCGGGAGGAGGCTGTGGGTCAAAATAGTTTTTTTATATGAATTGCAATGTGGACGTGGACAATTCTGAATCGATGTACAAACGTTAAATGTCTATTCTTTAACTGTTCATTGGTGTTGAGCAACGCAAAAAACAGAACTGCCCGTGGCAGGCACATAACAAATAAAAAAGCCGAGTGTGAAATCTGACCTGCGTCTCCTGCATTAAAAGCTGGTGTGTGGAAGTATTTCAGCTTCTATGGATCGCTTCATTTGTTCAGAAAGTCCAGTATGTCTGGGAAGATGTGGATGAACAAATGAAGCCTGACGCGGATCAACAAAGCAAACTCTGGTCCACCTTTTAACATACAGTAGCTCTCGGTTTCAAATGAACTGAAAAGAGTAAGCAAACACATGTTGGACGATATAGGCGGATCTGGCCATGGTTCATGTTCAAATGAGGAAGAATGTGTTAAGAGTCCTGATAGATTTGGTCAACCTATGACCACTAGAATTTGATGGCGACTCCATACTTTGCTTTTATGTGGTGGAAACAGAAGTTGACAGCTGAAAGAGTTTTCTTATTTGTTGTTTGCCATATCAAATATGAGAAACCATGTTACACATTTCCCCTTGGAAAGTTTTAGTAGTCAAGTAGTTGTACAGGGAAAAAAGATGCATTAAAAGGCATCAGTTCTGGTTTAAAGGAAAAGCACCTCTTTTTTCTACCTGGACTTTATTTATAGCATGAAATATGTTCATAAACTATATCTATGGTTTCGGATGACAACAAAGCAGTTCTGAAGGCACAGAGGGATAGTACAGCAAATAATGTCTAAACACTGGTGAAATGAAGGCATTTTGTGGCAGATAATGTCTTGCTAGAGGCTGAAATGACATTGCCCCGAACACCTTCATCGGATGGATTTGTACGGCAGCACGATAGACCTGAATATCTCCAGATAGACTTCAAATAACTCTAAAATTGTCTTCGTGAGTTTGGGAACGTATTTCATGCTATAAATAAGGTCCAGGTAAAAAAAAATCAGTATTTTTCCTTTAACAATCCTGGCCATCTAAATCATAATCAAATCAAATCATGGTGGGCCCAAAGAGTCCAATCAGTGTTGGGATAGGTAAGACCAGAAGAAAGATAACTTCCCCTGGAAAGTGAGCCGCCCTGCTGAGCCTTTATATTTAAAAAAAACATTTACACAAGCAGTAGATCAACTTCAGAACACGCAATCAGAAATCCATCAATGATTCAATAGCCATAATAAATCTTTATTGTTAAATTATATTGTAGTAACTACAAATCACACCGTAATTTTTCTGTTCTGATTATTTATCTAGATATGTCCAGTAAAAATGAACTGTGCTCTCATTGTCATGTAGAACCAGGCCTGCTGGACAGGTCTGTGTCTCCTGGGAACACTCTTAATGCACTTCCAAGGTCATTTGCTCTCGCTCTATGAAACACTGTGCGGCAACAAGCCCTGACAGCGTCACAGGTCCAACGGAACCCGCATTAGATGGTTCCTGCTCCGGGAAGTGCTGGGGCATTAAAAATGGATAGATCAATACATAAGAATACATGCACCTCCGGCTCTCTATGCTAATTCAGAGAACAAGGGGAGCAGCGAAGGATAAGAGGTTGGAACAGAGGGGACATGAGATGAAAGGACGGGGGAGGAAAGCTGACAAGTTTACAACAGTAGAGGTAAGGGAAAGTAAATATATGGGGGTAAAAGGAATAAGTTATAGAGAAAAGAGGACAGGAAGATGGAGAGATATGGAGCAGCAACCAACTGTATTTAAAGTGGTGAACACATGTACTGCTTAACACATGTAGAAAGGCAATCAACAGAGCATCCTTTATGACTAGCAGTGTTGGTAAGGTAAAATGTTATTTATGAATAATGCTCTCTCATTAATTTACGGCACCACATCACTTATTTTCATATAAACCCAAAACTATTTTATTAACTCTAAAGCATGTGCAACTTTGGAGTTCAGAAGATTGGACCTGGTACTACACTGAATAGCACAAGTCTGAACTGGTGCGGTGTAAGAACTTATGTAATGCTGGACATGTTCACAGGCACATTCAGTGTGTTGAATTAGTGTCAGGTCTGTCAGTGAGAAAAATCTGATTGACTGTTCATCATCAGTTAGAGAATCAGTGCACTACTTAATTTCTCTAATATAGACAAGTCTGGTTATGGGTAAATTTTCCTTCTGAGATACTGCCCCACAGATCAGACATTAAAAATCATTCGACTACACACACTTCTCCGGGGCATCTCCTTACTTAGGTAAGAAGAAGGCAGAAGAACATTAATTCAGAACACACCTTCGGACATTTTTGGTTCAGAACCATTGCCGTCTGCACTGTGTGTAGAATCTACATTCAGTGTATATTCAGTATAAGCCCCATTTTCTTTCTTCTTTTCTTGTAAGATCAGACAATTTCTTCCATGTGATAAAGATATCTCTAATGTTACTAATTAAGTCCTCGGACACTTAATGACCAATGAAAATATAGTCTGCCTAGATGGCAAGCAGCTAATTGCTTATGATTCCAAGTGAAGATAGGGAGACAGGATTGACAATGTGGAGATAGAAATAAAGACAGATAAAATGCAGGAAATTATTGAGGAAAATCTAGAGATGGGCTGTAATATTTTAAATGTCTAAGGTGTCAAAGTTTGAAATGTTCATTTTTAACATTATTTCTACAAATAGTCATGTTGGCAGGAGCAATACTGAGTTATTCTCTTATCACTATGAATACAGGCTACAAACTACTCCTTTAGTAGGCCTACTGTAATACTATTTTACATGCAGATCATGTAAAATAATTTGCCAGCAAAGTATCACCCCTATTTATTGTAAATATTTAAGGATATAGGAAAAATGGTGCATTTGTTTTTAATTATGCAGTAATTTCATAAACAGCAAGAAACTGTAGATTATTCAGCATGTTTTATATTGCTGGTTTATTACTGCAATTTGGAATGAAAACTTTTACAGTTGTTTATACACACGGACAACAAACTAATCTCAGTTCCTTAATGAGTGTACCTTTCATTATGTAAACAAATTTGATACAAATATTTTAAATTACACTAACACACACAACCACGCACACCCATATATTTATAAAATGTCCATTCACACAAACAGATGAAAACATGAGCAAATTCAGTACGCAATGTCACATTTCGTAAGGATGTTCAGTTCTTAGCTCTGTGCAGGCAGCAGCCCTTTGGGTTTTCTCCCTCTCTGACAGCATGTCAGGTGGGCCCGTTCTCCAGCTGCTGGCTCGCATAGAGTGAGAAACCAGCCTAATGAGATCACTGGCATCCAATTCGGTGAGGGTCAGCACTCATTTCGAGCAATTCATTTTTAATTGGTCTCAAATCTAATCCATTTCATAATGTCGGCTCTGGTGCTCATCTCGCCCCGAGGCTGTTGAGTGACACTGAGCGATTCCCTTGATGTTGTTTTCTCTGTGTTATTAGCCTGAAGTGATTGAGGATGTGTTGTAACTGTTGCTTTGTATGTTGTTGTTGTGGACGGTACAGTAATGTTGTGCTCGATGCAGCACAGTTGTTGCCCTTCAGCACAAATGACCATGTGTAATGAACCTGATAGAATATAGATATTTCCTAATTTTCATAGGTTCTCTCTGGAGAATCACCATAAGCCTTTAGTTTGAAAAATGGCACACAATCGATCACAGTTTCATTACCTTTCCTCATCACCTTTTATATAAGCAAGACTAAGATTCAATGCAGGAAAACAGAATGAACTACTTTCTCAGAGCAGAGCGCTTGATCCCCAGCTGTTTAAAGGAGAGCTAATGAGTGGTATGCTGCCCTTAGGCATCAATGTTCAAGATGTCATTTTCTTGAATGAATTCAAATGACTTCCTCCATACACCATTAAAACTCAAACGAGAATTCATTGAAGTATTTTCTCTCCATGTTGTCTCCTTTCTTACTTGTATTTTAGTGTTTCTCCTTTTTTTCTCTTTTTCTGTTGGTCCCTTCCTTCCCTACGTTTACTTTGTGTGCCCAGCTGTGCCTGCTGCTTTTCCTCTATCAAGATGTCACTTCTAATTTGCTGTTTGTGCTGACTCCATCCCTGCTAGCAATCAGTGAAGAAGACATCCATTACTCCAAGTCGTGGCAGGTCCCCTCAGACTCTCGCTGGACTTTAATGACACCTGACAGAACATAGGTTTACTACTTAGCAAACTGTCCCCCAAGGGACGGCCTATAGAGCCCATTTAGTTAACAGATCCTTGCATGGTTTACAAAGGAGCGAACGTGGAGTGGCAGCACAAGATATCTGTTTTGCAAACTTAAAGCATATCAGTGTTTTGAGTGCATGCTAACATTTACGCTGACATGTTAATATGGTCAATAAATCATGACATGGGGTAAGCAGGGTGTGGCTTGCCTTTTGACTTAAGAGTTACCTTCCACAACAGAAATGGTTTCAAGGTGTTCTTTTACGCTAGGAACAATAGTTGACTATGTAGAAATCAAACTCAAGCAAAACTGAGTATCCTTACTACTTCCACAGGAATTTGGAGGGTAAGCAGCAGTGTTGGTAATAGCCTAATAATATATCGCTATTAGTTTTTCAGGAACGGGCTAATCTAACTTATTACTTTTTCTGCCGTTACAACGCTGTTTCCGTTATTGTACATTGAATGCAATGCGTTACAATAATTAAATTAACTATCTGTGTAATCTGAAAGCACCAGAGTTTTTAATGTGTGAAGCCCCACAAAGAGATACGCCATTCTGATTGGCTAAGGCAGTCATGTGTTTCATGGTAGCCAATCAGAGCCAATGTTTGTACACACAAGCCGGGAGATGCACACCGCACATGCACACTCAAACACTAAACAGATTCTGAAGCAGGTGAGTCTGGAGCAATCCAATGAAAAGATGGCATTTTCAAGTGAATATACAGTATATATGTTCTCAAAATTATTTTATAAACATAAAAAATCAGTAATTTGATAGCATCAGAATTAGGAATGAGGGTAATAGAATGAGCACACGGATACACAACAAATAGGTTCTCTTTAGACAGAGCCATCTTCCGCCTGCATAACTTTTAAGTTTTAGAAAACCAGTCAAAACAGAAGAAAAACATGTGCTGCAGGGGATGAAAAAATTATGGTTTTCTTTTAATTCCTCATGCTATTTCCTTTAAACTAAGTCACTCACAAGCTAATCATATTTCCAGGACAGTGATATGAAAAAACATATTTTAACCACTAAACCACCCTGAGCTCTTATATACAATTCAAACCAAGTAAATATCATACAACATGAGAGAACGCAGCTTGTATCTAAATGGGTGAGTTTCAATAAGGTAAATCCTCAAACAATTGCATGAAGATTAAAAATGGATAACATATGCACAAACAACTCTAAATATTTTACATTTGATTTCTTTTTAGCTTTCATTCTTAAATACTTAATAATGTGACCTGCATTTGGGAACAGTCTCTGAGAATGTTACCATTGTTTGTTTTTAAATTGTCTTTATAAGAGTCTTTCTTTAGTAATACAGGCAATACACGCAATAGATCTATACTGTGTAATATCTTGGTTTAGTTTTAGAGCAAAAAATCTTGAAGACTTCTTCAGTTATATCACTGGCTGCTAATAACTCCAAGGACTGAATCAAAACTTATTTTTCCATAGCCCCTGGCCTCCTACGACATATTGCATAAACATACAGTTGGCATAATCAGGGAGGGAAGTACTTTGATATTCAAATAT
The DNA here is from genome assembly GCA_029874935.1 of Atherina boyeri. Classification (NCBI taxonomy): domain Eukaryota; kingdom Metazoa; phylum Chordata; class Actinopteri; order Atheriniformes; family Atherinidae; genus Atherina; species Atherina boyeri. The sequence continues at coordinate 6,986 of JAPMNP010081674.1, read as the reverse complement.
ATGCACACTCAAAACGTCTGGCCCGGATCAGGCAGTGTGACAGTATAAGATGGTAGAGAGGCATTTGGCTTTCATGACTGGACATCAAAATCATACAGTTTAATAGCCCACAGCATAGTCACAGACTAGAAACCCTAGTTGCTGAAAAAAGCCTGATGCTTCACACTGTACCCATAGTTCAACATAATAACCTATAATATACTAACACTTGACATTAGGTTTCCTGAAAGGCGCTTAAAATAAAATGCATTATTACTTGCTAGTCAGCTGTAGTGGCTTCAAAAACGGCAAAATCAGATACAGTCATTTATTAGGACTTAATTCCTACTGATGAGGATCCTGATGCTGCTGCAAAATTAAAAATGCACAAGTGTGTGTATTCAATTGTATAGGAAGATAAATTGAGTGCAGTGGATTGGCTGAAGGATTCAGGCAATAGCGTTGGTTTGATTTTGACACTGTTAGAGACATAGAAGTGGACCACAGAAGTCCCTGGAAGACAAGTGTTTTGCAGCACTTTTGACAGACCTTTATTTGCAGTGCTCTATAATTGAGTGGCTAAATCTACAGTATATAAGCAGAAGTTTAACATGTCTAATATCCAATTCAGTGACTGACAATAAGATTTATTTTATTTAACGAATTCTGTGATTTTATGAGTAAGTGAGATCTGTTGGCATATTTTACATCATTATTGTCCAGACAAGAAAGTAGTTTCTAATACTACTACTTTTCGAAAAGTAGAAACAAACTACTTTCATCAACAGAATTATATCTTAATCATACAGTACAAGAAATACTCTACATAAATTCATCAACCTACATATTTCAGTATGCCATAGAAAGACTTTGATCTAATTTAATTCAATAATACCTACTTTCAAGAGCAAGCTTAAGACTCAGCGCTCTAAGGAGCATTTCTGCATTTAGTTTTACTTCTCTGCTCATTTGAACGAGTTAGAAGATTTGTCCAGTTCTTTGCACGGCTCAGCACTGAGAAAGCTGCACTTATGCCAAGATGATATCATGATGGTAAATCTAAGACCTAGTTTTGTTGAATGAAAGGGTACTGTTGTATGGTGGGAAGGGAACAAAAAAATGAAAATAAGCACTGCAGGACAGCAGCCATGTCCATCTGGACTCACAGCAGTCTGACCAGGACTTATCCATGCTGTAACATCCTATTTGATTTCTTGCTTGTTTTGTTCTCTCAGATGTAAGTCACTTTGGAAAAAAGCATCTGCCAAATAACAGTAGTAGCAGTAGTAGTAATATAGACCAACAAACAAGTCTGTGAGCTGAGTGCCTCAGCATATCCTCCTCTGGACTGCAGCTTTGATTCTCTCACCTGACAAAATAGCACATTATGTGATTATATGATGCATGCTTGGGAAACAAGTTTATTTTACTTTGTGACTCTTATTATCACCATTATTGATTACTCAATAAGGCAACCTTTTTTCTTTGAGACTTAAACCTTATATATACTCTCTCTGAAATAACTCTTGATGTTGACTTATTTTCCCTTTGCTCCTTAAGTTCTGACTGAAGACACAGCCACCATTAGCACCATTCTGTGGAGCAAGCCAGAAGCCCTAGCTCGTTGAACAGATTGAGTGACAGCAGGGACAGCCAATCACGTTAGCAAGAAACAGAAGAGCATTAGATGTTTATCATTACAGTTTAGATAGTTTATTCGGCGGGACATATACTACTTACCTGCTCTGTGCAGCTGATATATAGGGAGTGGGGACAACTCTGGATTTGCCTGATATCTGTAGGGACGTGTACAGTGTACTGTCTCTACTCAATTCTATGCCCATGGTTTCAGAGGATTTTCAAAATCAAAACAAACTGATATTCAAAGGTTTTGTTGCAGTTGCTTGGCAAACCATAATGCACTCTCAAGGTTAAACATGACTGAGAAATAATTATATTCTAAATTAAACATGGACAAATGTGAGAAATCTTTATTCTACCTTGACTTAATGGAAAGAGAGGGAATTACTGGTAGTTAAGCTAAAATAAGCAATAGAGTCAATAAAAAAGAAAATTGAGATTCCTCGCTCCCACAATTCTTTTTTTTTTTCTTCTTTTTTTTTTTTTTAGTTTCAGAGATTTACAATGTTACTTTTTCAAAAAGACTTAGACTGTATGCATTTACTTTAGAGTAAATTTACTTTAGAGCATTTTTGTATTGACTTTTATAATGATCTATGCAACTCAAATGTAACTGTTATATTCTATGATACCAAGAGAATGGTAATATTTTGTACATAGAAGAGCTTACTGTATATGTTGTGTTTTGTTGTGTGTGTATGTGTGTGTGTGCGCACTTCTGTATTGGACACCACACCACAAAGATGGACATGACATGCCCCACCCAGACGGTGGCAGAGGAAACCCCCACCCCACCAACCCTCCCAGTGTGAGGTGTGAGAGAGGCAGAGATGAGTTGGTGACGAGTCAAGATAGTCGATATAAAATTAATCTTAGAAGTGGAGAAGTACAGGGAGGTGAATGATCCCCAGCACTTGTTGAATGATGAAAAAATAGCTCTGAATAAACAGCTGAGCGCTGCGGAGAAATACGCGTCTGGTGTGAACAGGGAGGCGCCGGACCGCGCGGGGCGCGCCGCGACGCTGCCGTTACGTGTCCATTGTGAACCAGGCGTAACTCACTTACTCTTTCACCTCATTCAGTCCCTTCACCAAATTCTGTCATTCATTCTGTGAGCTCAGCACACTCACTCCCCCCTCCCTTGACCCAACACACTCTCCCACAGCATCCTTGACTCACCTCATCAAACTCACCCTCCACACCCCCGCAGACCGATCCAATACACTCAACTCGCTCAACCACCACTCCACTTATTCGTTGACTCACTGATTCTTTTTGACCACAGACAGCAATGCTTGTCCAACGTTCTTTCCACCCAGTGTTTCTACCTATCTATAGTCCTGGGCATTGCTCTCCCCCTACCGACCCCGGGAGGGCCCCACACTGAAGCTCAATCCTCCTTCTTGCTTGAGGAGTGAGCAGACCCTTCTTTTCACCCGATGGGGCAGGGTTTCCCTGGCTGGACGTAGCATGTGGAAGTATCAAATTATTCCAGCCAGATCCTCTCAGCCCAATTGGGCGCCCCGGCCAGCCAAGGGGAGGCAGTGTACAGCCCAGGACTGGTGCATATTTTTGTAGCTCACATTAGCTACCCAAAGGAACACGGGGAGATCATGCAAACTCCACACAGAAAGGCCCTTTCCTCAGGGTGTGGGTACCGATGATGCAGAGGAACGAACACACCCTCAGCACACACAGCTTCCCCGGAGGGGAATCAAACCCGAGACTTTCTAGTTGTGAACTATCCAGCTGCGCCATCATGCCCCCAGAAAATCCAACTTGAATAAGTCACTTGACATATCTGCATAATTCATGTGAGGATTCAGCATATACATCTTGCTATTTACACTTCTCAACGCGAGCAGATTAAATTGTCCATGAGTGCACAAATTAGAACAGCCACCATGCTATTTTAATCTCAAGTTAGCGAATAATTCACCCATCACGTCCACATGTCCTTTCTACCCTGTCTGCTGACATACTGTAAATATATGTATATATATTTCTGCAAATACTCACTATCCTTGACTGCCTTTAAGCTGCTGTGTTCTATATTCTGTATTCACCCCCACCACTGCTGTCACAGGCCATTTTCTCCATAGGAACCATTAATGTGTGAATGTTATTTTGCTGGCGTCTGTTCAGCTCATCCACTCACAGCTGCCTGTGCCACCTGATGATGAAGGAATCTGCAAATAGTGGTTTACAGGGAGCCATAAAAGTAGTACATTTATCATGTCTAAGTCATTGTTAATCTTGGATGGATGTCATCAGTGCTGTATAATATCACTGCTATGTGATCTGGTGTAAAATGCATCCCAATTCATTATTTCTTTAATGTAGCAGAGTAAAACATGACTCATGCACTAGAAATGACAAGATTACACAGAATAGAAATGGTTGAAAGGAGTTTTTCTTGTAGTATATTATAATTTGCCATAAAATGGCATCCAGTTGTTTAATTATTTAATTGTTTATTAATGGATCCCCATTAGTTTTTACTTTTAGTAAAGACTATTCTTCCTGGGGTCCAGCTGTATGATTAGTCCCATTATAGCAGTAATGTTACTACGAACAAAGGCAGAGGTGAAACTTGTGCCCCTGTTACCAGGAGGCAGAAGAACAACAGTAAAGGCTTACCACCATGTAAGCTCACTATCTGCCTCTAACATTTAGTTTATATGCTTTTAATAATTAATCCTATGACTGGTTAACTGGTTCTTGAAGCATGAAAAGAGTTATAGTATGAAAGAACCAGTCACCAGAACTAAACCTGCTGGGATAAACACCCATCAGTGTGTCTTCATGTAGGATTTTGTAGATCGATCTTAGACATGCACAGAAAAACATCAACAAATGCTTTCAGAGTAGAATTAGGCAGATGCCCACTGATAATTCACATCCAAAAGAGAGCACTCAATTTTTTAATCATCTTAAATCTATCCCTCAAGACACCATCCATTCCAAAGCCCCCTAAACCCAAGAGATGAGCCCAGAAAAAAAAATGCTGGATTTCAACTGGTGCTGAGACAAGTCTCACAACAACACTGCTTTCCAAACATCAGAGTAAACCAAACCAGCAGAATGAAACGCATATGACTCACTGGGACACAGAAACTAACAGCCAAAGTAGATTAGAATGCTTTCTGGCCATTCACAGAAAATAAGAATTGGCTTATTATGTCTTAACTAAGAGAAAAAATAGACAGATTCTAACTAACCAGAGGCTTGGTGGCCACAGACTGGGAAAGAATAATGAAAAACAAAAGAAATCAGAAAATGTGGTCACTGCTCTGACAGGTGAGATTGAAACAGTGGTGCACATCCATCTACAATGTCTTGATATGTATATTCTATTACATAAGAAAAACTTGTATGAACCAGTTCGGTTCTGCAGTTGTCAGTGCACCAAATCACATATCAAAATGAAAAATACTCATAGGAAAAGTAGAGAGGGCATATGCGGTTGCCCAGTCTATAAATCAATATGCTACAACCTGAGGGAGAGTGAACGACGAGGACTCACAACTATGTGCACACATGCACACTCCCAGTAAAATAATTTATCAAGCAAATTGAATTGAAACAAAAGGAATTTGAACTTAAATACATACAGATCTTTATTTATGTTTGTTTTCTTCTTCTTTTTGTACTTGTTTTTTTTATATCAGGATACTTATACAACTGCATTCTTCAGTATATGTTTTCTCACATGTTATGTTCTTGAATATATAAACAAATGCAATGAGCTTTAGTCTTGGAACTGAAACAGTGACCACTGGCAATATTAATGCTTTTAAACCATAAATGTAAATTATGCAATAAGTAGATAAACAAGTGAAAAAGCAACTGCACAATTTTTCAGTTATAACATGTACATCCTTAGCTTAATGAATAGCTTGGAGATGCAGTCAGCAATATATTTTTGCATCATATTATCGTCCCTTTTATCAGTAATCAACGCTTCTCTCTGCCGGCTTTATCCACTTTCCATTCGCCTTGAGTAGAAACACATATCTTTTGTCCCTCTTTCATTCAGATTACAATAGTCTGCAAGATTGTTTTTCACATATTTTGTATAGATACAGTTGTGGTGGTGTGCAGAGAAAGACAGGTCACATGCATACTGTATTTGTACACCGTAATGGGCATCATAATGGTGTGGTTGTTAACACTGCTGTCTTGAACAAGAAGGTTTCCTCTTCAGATCTAGACTGGTGCACGTTAATAGAGTTTTTACGTTTCCTTGTGCTGTCTAAGTTTTCGCCAGGTGCTCCAGCTTCTTCCAAGAGTTTGAAACCATGTTCTTGGTTATTATAGATTTTCTTTAGGTTTGCTAAAGTTAAAACCACTGCTTATTGATGTTTTGTTTCTGAACTTACAGATACCGGTACACTACCTATGCAGACATGTTAAGTCTTTGCATGTACTGGTTACTGTGGTCATGAAACATCCAAATAATATCTAGGACATTCAATTTGCAGCATGTGGGTTTTTATAAAGGACTTGACATTAATGAGAACTGCATAAATAATACTGAAATTCCTTTGAAGATGAGTTTACTTTTGTCTTTTTAATATCAAGTGTCATTTCAGGCCTTGTTGAAAATGTCCTTGGTTTGTTGAAGGCTGTATTAGATGAGCAGCATTCACATAAAATAAAATTCTTAGTACTTTTTTGCAAGGTCTTTGGTTTCTGGCAGGCATTACGTAACTAAACTACATTCACATTGCCAGCCTCATTCATCTGCCACTCAGTTAAAGAGACAAAATATGAAAACCTCCTCAAAGTAAGGAAGGGTTTTAATCATATCAGGGTTGTTATGTTACAAACAAAATGCTCCTTATCTGTGCAACATTAGGACCCTACAGATATATTGTGGTTAAAATGTTTGATTGATATTTCTATCCTATTGCAAGCCACCAAGGAAAATAAAATCTAATAATGTTCAATTTTTACTTTCTTTTACAATCAGCCTCACATCTTAACAGCTGTTCTGGTTCTGCAGGACACAGACCCATATGTAAAATTCCATAAAAACATGGTCCTGAAGGTAATTCAAATCCAAAGTGTTTTTTTTATAGTGTAAAGTGGCTTTACTGTCATGAGCGGCCATTAATATTCATTGCAGACCATTTGAATGCTCTATAGTTACATTTTACATTCCATTGGACTTGGATTAGTTGAGCGGGTGAGACAACTGTTTAGTACAACTCAAAGATCTGACCATTCTGAGCAGTTCAGTCGTTAGTTTGATAGAGACTGTCCTTGTGTGAATGAAAACACGATTCAAGATATCTTGGTATTAACATCTCTTCCAGATTGTCAGACTTATTGAAGTTAAATCACACTCAACTACTGAAGAC
>JAPMNP010079116.1:0-10515 GCA_029874935.1 Atherina boyeri | reverse complement strand
TGCTCTGTTGAGTGGATAACATTTAGGCGTTTAACTCCCTGTATAACCTTGTCAGCTCGTGTGGACATGGCCTGAGCCTCAATTTGTTCTGCTCTGCTTTTTATCCATGACTTCTTTCATCCCTCTGCTTCTAACGATATCCCCTCGTGTTTTGGGGTAAGTTCCTTTCATTGGTAAGATTAAATTTTTACTGACACTGAACTGCACCACAGTTTCTATGATAGAAAAGTGAGTGAATTACTTCACACAGCAGCAAATCTGTTAAACTGTGTGTCTTATGAACAACCCACACCCAGAGAGACGGGTCGATGAACAGTGAAATAAAGAAATGTAGTCCAGCGTCATTGATCCTACCTGAACAAAGAAGCTGAACTACAGAAGCCAAAGGATGAAATACTTTGTAAACAAGCCAGCAATCTAGATCGGTGAAGAGGCTGCATTTATAAAATCAATTGACACCTTTGTATGAGTTGCACAGCAGATGGTCAGAATATTTTCTTCTGATGGATGAAAACAGAGAAGGCAGTTTCTTACAGGCTTTTGGAGCTGTGAATGATTGCTTCTTACAGGTTTTAATGCAGTCCAATTGAAAATTTAGAGGTTTGCGAAGGTTGTGGTACCTTTAGTTGTTTTTGTATGGTGTGCTTTAAAGGAAGACAATTACACACAATAAACACCATAAACTGAGAAGAAAAATTGAAATGTAAGTATGTAAAAAATATATAAACTGATTGGTCAGAACTATGATAGTGACCAATCAAACCAGAGATAAATATGTAGCTCTTTGTTAGCTTTTATTTTATGACAATATATAAAAGAAAAAAAAACATAGTTTATTACATCTTGGGTAGAATTTCTAGGTAGAATTCTTATTTCTAGTTTCTGTTAAGATAGTTTTTTCCTTTTTTTTCAGCTCAAGTAGCATCACATAATCAATTTTGTCAGCAAAACAACCATGTTATTTGTAGATAAAAGCCATTAAAGATGTACAGTATCAAAAAACTCTTTTTCCAGTGATGTTTCTTCTCTTCCTTCGATAATGTCCTCTTAATTTTTTTTGTTGAATCAACTATGGTGTGTGTTCAAAACGTGCCAGCAAACAAGGCCAGATCGCTGAGTTTAAAGGTAGAAAAGTTGCGTAATGCATCTTTAATGTAGCCGATGCTAATAAAAACAAGCCAATAACTGCGGAAAGAAGCACTGAAGTGAAGTTCAAGTCTATGTTAACTAACTGTTTCCCTCTTAATATTTAAATTGCATTCACATCATCTTAAAATGTTAACATTCGTTTTTATAAAGATGAGCTTGATGTGTGTTTTATAAGGCAGTTCCACAGAGGCTTCTGTTGCATAGAAGCATCATCTGGCATTCATGTTCAGAGATGATAAGATTTCCAATGATATCACACTGAGAAGACGACATTTTTAACAAAGTGGGTTGAAGTACACCACAACATTGGTTTGATGCTAGAAATCCCCACTGGAGAGAGAAACCAAGAGAGCTGTTTGTTAGAGATATGCTCTTTTTCTCATATTCTCTTTTTTTTCATAGCTGCTTTTCTAAATTCTTTCTCGTTTGTCTTCTTACTGTCATCTCTACTGCGTGCCTCATATACTGTACATGTAGGTCCCTGCTGAAGTGCTGTCACATTGTTTATGCAACCTTTGTGTTTGCCACAATACATTTCTCCTCCGGTCATGTCTTGAAAAAGAATTTTTCAGAGAAACACCCTGATGTATATGCATCCACACAGTGAGTGTTGGCGGAGATTTGAGCTCTTTGTCTCTGCTCTGTTTGTATGAGTTCATTGTCCTCCTCTTATCTGCTGGATCGGTTTGGCTGAGGCGATGGCCTAATTTCCTAGCAAAGATCAATAAAGTTTCATAAAGCTCTCAACAGTTAAAAACCCCTCACAATTTGATGCGTTGGACAGAGAATGCCATTTCATCGTTAATCATTTAAACAGGAAGTGTCGAGGATGACACATCCTTCATGCAGGCGGATAAATAGTCCCAGTGAAGTGTAGCTAAGTCCATCTTAAGCTCCCACTTACTCATTTGAATCTCAATGTGGAGCGTGTCATGCCTTGTTATGCTAAATGCGGCTAAAAAGAGAAAGGGAATTGTGCTTTGTTTATTCCAAACTCCATTCTGCTGTCTTTTAATTTAAATTCATTTATTTGTTTGGGTAGGGGATTGGGTTGTCTGACACACAGCGTATCAGGATCAGAGCAGGAGGCAACAGAATCGAGAGGACAGAGGCACAATGAGAAGAGGTATTTTTTGTTTTTCTCCTCTAAGTATCTGACTTGAATGGCAGCTGATGTACTTAGCGTGAAGCGGCGCTGTGGCAGCCAACCAACGAGGTTTCAGAAATAGCAAACCGCTTCTGCTGCTGGTGCTCACAGGAGCCACAATTAGGGGAGGTATGGAAAACAAGATGTGGAGGGGGGGGTTAAATTCAAATATGGTCGCACCCACAGGTTGTCACACAACCACTGATGATAGGTGATTAAAGTGCAAGACGAGTTTATATATGAAGTGCTTTTAACAAACCTGTTTGTCACAACCTGCTTTGTGGAGCAGCAGGAGAGGAAAAACTGAGATCAAAAGCAGCAAGACACATTAAAGATGAGGAGAAAAGTGCACCAGAATGTCAAATCCACCAAAGACAAAACAAGCATAGATCTCAAAAAAGAAAAAGCACAACTCCAACATAACCTCCTAACACTGTTTATTTGCAGGGCTTCAAAGGAAGACTGAAGAAAAAGCAAATACATGCAGTAAAAAGTCTAAAAAATATATTCTTACTAATTAACTGCAAAATACATATAAACAGAAGCTAAAAGTTCTGCTGTCATAATCTTTTCAAAGTTTTTGAGGTTAGAGGTCAAATATTCTGAAGTGAATGAGCAGAACTGAGACAAAGTTTGGCCCGCCAAAGTATTTTTTCCTTCAGGAACAATAAGAGCGAAGATGTTGAGATCAAAACTGGAGATGAGCAAATTTTTGTCAAAATTTCTATCTTTCTTCCACCCTTTATATTTGGTGTGAGCAGAAACACCTTCCGCTAGTTAGCACTGACTCATCAAACATGTTTTTCTTCTTACAGAATATAAACATAGATAATATCTAAATGTGCAGGGAGAACAGCTCTAAAAGAAGCTGCCGATTTTCACAGGTTTGCTGTGAAATGGAATTACTTCCATTCAGTTATGTTGCTGAAATGGTTGTTTTGTTTTGTGGTTTTCTTTCTCTTTGTTCTAGTTTTTGATCATTTCTATGTTCAATGTTTTAGTTTAACTTCCTGTTCTATCTTAAAATTGTCATAACTATTTAATCCTGCTCCTTCTCTTTCTGCTCTTGTATCAAGCCAGTTTTCAGTTACAAATACTCACACACCTGCAAAGGATTAGTTATCACCCCATCAGTGTATATACAACCCGTTTTTTTTTAAATTCAATGTTAGACCATCATCTTCACTAGGGGTGTATATTGGCAAGAATCTGGCGATATGCTACGTATTGCGATACAGGGGCAACGATACAATATATCACGATCTATCACGATTTATTGCAACACTATAAACAAGACAATATATTGCGATATATTGTGATTTTTTTTTTGGCGCATCTTTGCAAATGAAACAACATACTGACCGTTATTCTGGTTGCACTAAATGAGGTCGCTGGTTGTTTCAAAAAGTTGATTTCTTCAATTTGTCTTTTGAGCAGCATCAATCTGTTTCACCTTAGCCTTTAATGCTACATCGCCATGGTATCCAGCTAGCCTGGTTGATGCCAGACCACGTCACATGAGACACAGCTAATGAGACGTGGTCTGCGAACCACATGTTCATTTCCTTGTATTTGAGGCACGGTTTACGATTACCTAGAGCCATTTATTGGGCGCTACGAATGTCTATCAAATGCCCCTGAGCATAGCTCATAGCCAATCATTGTTCACAGCTCAGGCTCAGGCTGTGTGGCCAGCATTACGTTCTCTGATTGGCCTGTCGTTCACTTGTCATGTGACAGTTAAAAGGCGTCATCGTCTTGCTGCTCTCTACCGGTTCTGTGATTGGTTCCCTATCTGAGGGGAAAATTTGGTCCATGGGTTCCATGCTACCTTAGCAGCATGAATTAAATTGTGCTGCGTTCAAGGTAGCATGGGAAAACCCAGGTTAGTATCCAGCCACATGGGCAGCAGATTTTACAGACTGCATTGCTCTTGTCACAGTTTTTAACCATTAGTGAGCTGAGTAAAGTTAGTATGATTTTCCACAAACCGGAGCTAACGGGCCCTGCGACAGACTGGCGACCTGTCCAGGGTCTGCCTCTCGCCTGCTAATAGCTGGGATAGGCTCCAGCCCCCCGCCATCCTGAATTGGATAAGCGGTATAGATAATGGATGAATGGATGGAGGGATGGATGGATGGATGGATGGATGGATGGATGGATGGATGGATGGACGGTGCTAACTGACTGAAATATCATGATATTTCGTTTTTCTATTGGGATGTCTGCTGCCAACTAGCGGGCAGTTTGTTTTAATGCAACGCAGAAATTAACCACCACTGTTAATCTTTGCATATACAGTAAACTGTAAAAGAAAATAAATAAAAAATATTGATACTGTTCTTTGTTGCATCTCTTTCTGCAGAGTTTAGAATCCATTAAAAACTGCTCAAAACATAAACATACATCTTTACTGTTGTTTAGGTAATCTGTAAAAGGCACGGAGTAAAAGACGTCTCACCCTTTGACAGAGCGCCATGGTGACAGAAGATCACTTGATCCCTCTTAACCCTGATGTTTGTGTGTGCATCAGGTGAGTGGAAACACACAAACAGACACAGCTGTGTTGGCACTGGAGAAAGATTAGAGAGAGCTGCACGACAGAAACACACATCCATGTCTTTCTATCTTTATGAGGTCTCTCTTTGACATAACCATCATAACTACATGTCTTATCCGAGCCCCCGTCAGATATATTACAGATGTTGCAGGTACATAAAATAAGACACACACACTAGCTCTTCACTGTTAGTGTTTGTGTGTTTAAGTGTGTGTTTTAGTGTGTGTGTGTGTGTGAGATTGACAGGGATGCATCTCTGTGGTGACACGCAGGCTCCAGGTGTTCTCATGGGATCGGTTGCCGGGACAACACAATTAGTCTCTGCAACATGTGAAAGCACTCTGGCTTTGTGTGTTAGTATGTTTAATCCTGAATACGTGTGAGAGTTGAATGAATGATGAATTCAGGCAGCTTCAATCAAAGAATATCTTTTGTAACAATATTTTAGGATTAATATTCATAACATAATCTAGTGTAAGATGAAGGGGAGACATTATAGGCCATAAAAACTTAATTTATATGGAACATTTTTATTAGATATCTAATGGACAGACAGTGATGTAAAGAATGTTTCTTCTTCTGGTACTATAATTGCAGAAATATAATTTTTTTGGTGGTTTCTAGTGCTTTGCCAAGATTTACACATTTATGGTAGCCTATCACCTGAGTGACTTTGCACCCAAGGATGCCCGCTGACACTTTTCTTATGAGTTTATGAACTAATACCACATATAAATATTCCATTCTAATATTCTACCGTTATTACCAAGTACTTGGGAAAAAGAAAATGAATAAATGTGCATTAAATTCTGCTGCCTGGGGGAAGACTCTCACCTCAGATACACTCCGAAACCAAAAAAATGCACATGGAGTACATTTTGGATGGTTCCATCCAAAAGTATTTTATCCAGTGTGTGCATGCTTTTCTTTGTGATCCATGTCATCCTGTATGTGGCAGGAGTGTCTGAGAAACTGCTTCCAAATACAATATCCTGCTGCACTTCAACACTCTCAGACAAACATTGGTTCACCCTGAGGATAAAACATCAAAAAACAAGCTGAGTGGTGTGGTACATTCAGCGCAGCATGGGGTGCAATGATTTTTTTCTATTGTGGATACTGAACAACAGCCACGAGCACATGTCTCAACACTGGAAACCAGCTCCTCAGGACATCTAAAAGATAAGGGACACTATTTTGAGGACAGTCACGTCTAGTTTCGGGTGAAATAGGACACATGGTTTAAGAGAGCAGTGAAGGACACATGTATGTTGAGCTAAAAAATATCATTTCTAAGATTTCAGGTCATTTGCAACATGAGTGCTTTAAATTTCACTTTAGATTAGTGCCACACAGCAGGCTGAACTAAGATTGACTGGAAATATTATAATACCTTTCCTTTTAATTCTCATTTTGATTGCATACAATTTAATTGTGAATATCAATATTTGAGTATGTCTTTATTTGTCAGTATATAGATTTCCGCATAAGTAAGCTAACTGAATCAAGTCCCATTTTAATTGGTTTAAGAGCTGATGCTGCCAGTGGGGAGATCTTCTTTATATAGGTATAAAAAAATATTTAACCCAGACAGGCACATACATTATTGGCAATACAAAGCTGTTGGATATCAGTTATTAATGAAACACGAGAGGTAAAAATACTCCAGCTTCACAAGAAATGAATGATATGCAACAGAAGAAGCTTTAGTCCGGGTTCCTTTTCTGCAGTCAAGTCCAAGGAGAAGTTAAAAACATCGAACAAACCCTCCTCTGTTTGTGAACCCAGCTCTCCATCTGGTCCCTAGGAGCCAACGGACAGAGGCCTGCTGCATTCTAATTAACCACCTTATAGACTGGCCTACTTTACCTCCACACACACACACACACAAGCACACACATATGCAGAGAAAGCCAAAGTCCTGCAGGCACTCAGTTAATTAAGCCCCATTTTTCACTACTGATGAAGAGAGAGGGATGAAGAGGGAGGGCGATGGAAGGAAGGGAGAAGACGCGGAGAAAGAGAACTTAGAGCTAAGATAACGAGGCAGATAATGATGAGAAAAACAAATGACATGAAAATGAAGAATCAATGCATAAATCTGCCAATTTGGAAAGCATAATGCACAAAACACAAAATAACGACACAGTAAATTAAGTTGTAATTGATTTCACATTTGTGGGTAAAAAAAATATCTTAAAGTTAGCAAGACAAATTAGATAGGGAATCAGTTAAGTTAACCAAATGAAAACCATTAGAAATCCAAACTATACTCACTTAACATAATATATAATATTTTTTTCCAGTTTACTTTTCTCTCCTCACTTTTCTATTGAGCTCCAGCTGATGTGTTGTGGGGAATTTGTCTTAATTGACCTTTGAAACAACTTTGAAACTGAAACAAGCATTGTTTTATCCACAAAAATCAACACATATCTTAAAAGATTGGTCAGTTTTAGGATTTTATTACTCATAAAGGAAAACAATGCTTAAATCAAAATGACCAAATAGGTAATGTGTTCCTTTAAATAAGATCCCTCAGGCCATCCTCCAAAATACCACCACTACAAGCAGCAGGAAGGCAATATGACTCATATGACGGTCTCTCTCTAAGCAAACATAATTTTAGAGTGTTTCCTTTAATAAGACACAGAGTCATCCTAAGCAGGAAGGAGCAGGGCTAGATTGGATGATTACTCACTGCGCTTTCAATGATGGGATGTAAATTCAACACCGATATAGGACACAATATGTTTTCACTTCAGGGTTGTAGTCAGTCAATAATAAGATGACAATACATCACTAAAACACTCATCAGTTGCTATTTGGGTTTAGGCAATTATGTTACTAGGATACTATAAAAAAACAACTGATAATGGGTAAGAATAAAATGTTGTTTTTTTCATTAACTTTGCCATGGTCTCTTTGATCGATACTAGTTTGTTGGTTGCCTTCATAGCATGTTGACTCAAGATGTAATGATGACTTTAGGTAATAACATTGTTTGCTTAGTGTTTGAAATCAAAATTGTCCAGTTTGGGTTTAAAAGCATCTCCGTTTAAGACTAAAATAGATTATTTGATCGACGCCACCATCACCATTTTTAAGTCACAGTCACCAAACTGACATTTCACATCGAGTTGTTCTCACAAGTAGGCCACTATTGACTGAATAAACAACCACCCATGGTGTGAGGCAGACAAATCCATGCTATAATAGTCCGGGCCAGAACTATTATGTCACTTTAAACCAATTAAATCTGGGTTTAGACTGCTGGCCGTACGCAAAGTCATTTGAAAACATCTTGGTCTCTTCAAAAACATGGATGCTTATATCTTACCATTTACTAGTTTAAAAAAAGAGAAAGGAAGATTAAGTATCAATATTGCCATTTGGGAAGATGGATTTTTTTGCAAATAAATGATCAAATCTAAATCAAATCAAATTCTATTCTATTTATAAAGTGCTTTTCATGCAAAAAGCAACACAACAAGCTCTACATGATAAAAAAAAGCGCATAAAAAACAAGCTTCACACGCCAAAGTATATAACATACAGAAGCAATTCAAAAATACTGTGTGTATGTGACAGTGATGAATCATTGTATGAATGATCAGCTGTTTCTGCTTCTTAGGAAAAAAGTGCCAGTATACCTGACATGAAGAAAATCAGAATAATTCTACTATGTGCAAATATGTTGTTGTGATGATCGCTTATCAGTTTGTTATACACAGAACCTTAGCCGCTTATTTGGATCCAAATTGCAGAGGCTTTCATGTTGCATCAGCAGTGAAAGATCAAGATGTTTAATAGTATCTCCCGATGGATCAAATTATGGAAGTAAATTTTGACAGCTTCAGTTATTAAGTATTTACAAATTAATCCAAATACATTTTAATGACCCTAAATAATATCAATAATAAATGCCGCCTTAAGGGAGCACGAGCCAGTGCCAGTCCCAAGCCTAGAAATATGGAAAGGATTGTGTCAGGAAGGGCATCTGATGTAAATGCCAAATCAATACACAAATCTGTGCTCCATCTCAAATGTCGTGGAGATGTATCTCCCGATGGATGCGTGTCTTAGAGATGGAGGCAGATGGTTCGCTGTGACGACCCCTGAAGGGAACAACCAAAAGTGGTCAAACAGTCCAATAAAAGGACTTTTCATCATTATAAATTTACATCATTACTTCTTAAAAGTTCTTATTAAAGATTCAATTTCAAGAAGGAAAAAAAAAAAGGATGATATTTATATTTGAAGCTACAGTACACTACAGTCACATAGATTGTAGGATTCAAGTATAGAGCAGTATGTGAGTGTGAGTGTGTTATATGGCTTGTCTGTCCTGGCCTCTTCCTGACCACTAATGTCATCTGCCATAAATCCTGGTGGAGGCAAAGATGACGTCTGGACTCTCAGGAGTGTGTAGGAGGAGCGAACAGCTACAAGAAAACTCAATTAGAGTTTGATTCTGTGGTCAGTGAGGGAAAAGAAATGGGAGGAGGGAGTGAGGGAGAAATAAAGGGCAACAAAGAAAAAAGAATAACAGGAGTAAAATATGTGCCATTAGTTAAACTTCACTGGAAAAAAAGTGAATACTTTTCACAGAAACACAACTTATACAAAGAAGGGACAAGACACAACTAGTTTAGATTAGAATGGATCTTAACTCGACTAGTTTAGCTAAAGATAAGAAAGATGTGAACAGATGAGACAAGAACAGAACAACCACAGCAGAGCAGAGAGCAGAACAAGACTTTTAGCGTGCATGCAGATCCAGGATCTGAGTCAGCAGATGGCACTGACATGCTCACACACACAATGTGATGAAACAGACTCTACAGTCAGTCCAAAGTGGCCCGGTTCCCCATAATTAACAAAAAAGACGTCCTACAGTGCATTTGCAAAAGTTTGGCAACAAATACACACATCGGGTAAAAATAAGCATCCATAATCTCTACCATAAACATTTAATCTAAATACAGATATACAGAATCAATGAGCTGCTGTTTGCGATAAGAACTTATTTGCAACACACCAAAGTGAAGCCTTTCCTGTTGCCTTCAGTCCTCGGCCTGCTGCTTAGTTAATAATTAAGTGGTTTAACCACTTACCTTTAAATATATTTCAGCCTAGTTTAATAATGCAAAGGCTGAATTAATTGATTGAGATTTTAAGGATGTATTGCCTTAAGTTTTTACTTCCATGTAAATTAAGTTACTATTTTCAAATGTATCTGATCGTCTTCACCCTAGAGGATATGTCAAAGATGCATAGCATTCTAAATACCTCTAGAAATTAGGATAAAAACAATTAAAGTCATATCTTCATCACTGCATGGCAAATTACAAACATGCAAAATTAATGTAAACTTGACGTCGCAACGTGATAAATAATGCAGCGTTGGGAGAATGTGTTAATAGTAAAAATCCAGCTGCTGTAAAGACACAAACTAGAGGTCTGAAGATCAAAAGAGGGATCAGATGAGACTTTAGAAACGACATAAATTAAATATGGCCGCTGTGTCCACAGAGCAAACTGATGACATCATTGCATCAGCTGTCATCATTCAGTTCCCAGCGAGCCAAAGCTAAAGCTAAGCACAGCTTCACTCCAGTTGATAGTAAGGACCCCTGTTTCCCACGGAGAGGAATAC
>JAPMNP010078146.1:0-10040 GCA_029874935.1 Atherina boyeri | reverse complement strand
AAGTACAGCCTAGACTGGCTCTTCTTGTAGAGATGGTCGGCGTTAGTGTTTAAGTCCAGCTTGTTGTCCAACACTACACCCAGGTATCTGTCTCCCTCTATGTGCACCGGCTGAGGTGTTGGAGGCTTCCGTCTGAAGTCCAGAACCATCTCTTTGGTCTTCTGGACATTCAGCTGCAGCTGGTTCCTCCTGGTCCAGGTGACAAATTCCTCCACTGGCTGCCTATATGAACAGCCGTGAACTTATTCCTTTGTCATCTCTTCCTCAGTTGAGCATGTAAAAGGTTTTGAAGTGGAGCATTTATGTTCGGCAACTGCCTCTGTGAGCCCATAACATTTAAATTCATAACAAAAGAGCGAAACAGACTGTCCTTAGACTGCAAAAACAAAACAAATCCGTCAGAGAAATAGCAGGAAGATCATGAACAGTTCTTCTGAGAAAAAAAGAGAGCACACTGATTAATTTTGCAGTGTGAACAGACTTGGGCTTCCTTGGAGAGGATGATCTATTGGGTGATTGCACAATGCTTTACACAATAAAGGAAAACCTCTTTGCAGACTATTCAGATTGTAGATAGGTCATTAACCAAGTCTGCCATAAAGGGGGAATTCAGTGATAACAAAGACAGACAGCTCAACACAAGGTGAAAACCATTCATAAAAGCCAGATTAAATTAAGCAAAAAGATCTTAAAAAGTCTAATTGCAGAAGTTTCATCAGACAAAAGTTTGATGAAGACTCAGAAGAGCTCATGATCCAAAGTGTACAACATGTCCTGTAAATTATGAGAAACCGACATGGTGATATTCATACATGTACTCCAAAGACACTGGGTCACATTCACACTCATGAGGTTACCAGCTGAGAAATGTTGATGTTGTTTGGACTCGAACAAAGAAAACCTCATTTAAAAGGGTGAATATTATTACCACTGTCTGAATTTTATTCATATCCTCTCCTAATGTACTTCTACATCTGAAATCTCGAGGTGCTTAACTGTTACTTTTGTCTGTTTGCACACTTGATATTAAAACATGCCTGATTTTAGATGCCAATTATGAAGAACAGAAAAAAACGTTTTTACCGTATAACTCTGTTATCTGCACTGTTTCCTCATAGTCGATAGGCGTGTCACATTTTGAACAATAAACCTCCATTTTTGGTATACTTTAATACATACAGCTTTAAACTTTTTTTAATTCATTCCAACAGTCTGATGGGCACAAAGTTAGCCAGCTAGCCCACAGTGCCTACCACATGGGACAGAATGGACCCAGCTGTAATTTGAAGACAAAGAAAAGGAAAAACATTTTAACAGTTGAAAATGACAGTACTGGCTGGGCCTTTTATTATGTTTAGCAGTCTGAACATTGCAGTGTTAATCACAAACGAGAAAATGGGAGAAATTGTGTTTCATCATTTCCCCTCATTGTGTGAGTGGCTTGCATAGAGAAAGCAACAACAGGAGTTGTTTGCATCATACAAAGCGTTGTCTTCTCAGAGTATTTAATGCTATAGATGTGTATTTTACACACAAAACAGTAAGTGTAACCACATTATAATAATGGGACTTAATGTTAAAATGCAGTGAGAGACATTTGGGTTTCTAAATAAAAAATAATTACACATTGCTGGGGTGCAGTGTTTTATAGTGTGTGTCCACAGGATGGCAGAAGAGGATTGGGGATGTGAGATCATCATGTTCTTTTTGTTTCAGAGGTGTAAGATGATTGACTTGTTGGTACAGTGTAGCTTAGTGCTCCAAGTGAAGCAAAATATCTGAGAATATCTGAAATTATGATTCATTATCAAGCAGAACATTTTTTATGACATTTGATTTTAAAAGTTGTGTTTTTTTTGTTTTTTTTAATAGCCTGAATTGAACATTTCTTTTCTTTTGTGCTCCAGCTCAAATTTATCCAATGGGCCCAATCCAAACCTCCTCACCATTCCCAAGCAGAGATCTTCCTCTGTCACCCTCACATACCTTGCTGGGCCTAGGAGAGCAGGTTGGACTTAACCTCCCAAAATTGTAACATTTTGCTGAATTGCTTATAGTTCGACTTAGTGTTGCTCTCTTCCCTGCACTCTCTTCATCATCCTTAGGCACATCTCCCAGTCTTAGCCCTGTCACTTCCCCAAACCACAGTCCTCCGGCACTGGGTACAAGTTCCTCGTCGTCCGTTGTCACTCGATCGCCTGTGGAGTTTCCAGACACTGCAGACTTCCTGACAAAGCCGAGTGTCAATCTGAACCTGCACAAGCCCTTGGGCTACCAAACCAGCTCCACTGATTTCCAGCAGGCCCTTCGCGGCTCTGCCTTCCCCCTCTGCACCAGGTGAGAAACTGAAGAATGATTTCATGTTTCAGGTTATCAAAGAAAATTTGAATTCTGCATTTTAATTGGCCTTTTCTGTGGTTGTCCATCATAGCTGTGGTCGTCAGATGCTCAAAGGTGTTTCCAGCAGTGAGATAGGGGAGTCTCACCAACCATATAGTAGTGAGGCTCATCGCAGGCGCTCAGGTACAAACATATTTGATACACATTATGGAGACGAGTGCAGTCATGGCAGACTGTCTTGTCCAGTGTGATGGTGTTTGAGATACAAACACTTCTGTCTGTACTTTAAGGGTTTAATACTGCCCTCTGCTGGACTCTAAGGAATACTGCAATTCACTTCTCAAAGGGAAAAAGTTAACACGAGCAAAGAATATCCACAATATCAACAAATACATTTTTTTTTCAACATTACTTACTCATATCGAATGAAATTAAGTTAAATTCAAGTAAAATTATAGTTTTCTTTGGATTTTGACTTTTTTGGGCTTGCTTTTGTAAGGACAGCATCTAGTGTGGTATTTCATTGTGTTGTATGCTTATGTACATAGCAGGTGAAGGGCTGGACTTCACAGGGGAGCCTCTCATCAGGGAAGAGAGCCCAGAAGTGGACGTTTCTGGAGATGGGAGGCCAGACGCTGGGCTGGCAGAGGAACAGGAGAATACCTCGACTACAGACCAGCAAAATCAGAAATCAGAGGTGTGCTTGAAGAAGCAGGTGGAGTATTTATTTTCTAGAGTAGTGGAAAATCAGATTTATATTTATTATTATTTTTCTTCTTGTGGATGCTGATAATTCACCTTTGCATGGAGCACACTCTAAAGCAAACCTTCGAGCGATTACAATAAAAACAATCAGTGCTACAACAAAGCATAATTTGACCAATAAATGTTGTGATCACCTTGAGATTTGAACCCACAGTCTGGCATCTTTATATTCTCTAGACAGACTGCAGCTGGTCTTAGCTATAATTATTTTGTTTAATGCATATTTATCTATAAAAACTATTCCTCACTCTTGTGACTGTCCAGAATCTATCCAGAAGGTTTAGGTACCTGTAGTTTCAACTCTCAGCTGCCTTTAATCCAAATATTGTCATTGATTTGTACCATTAATTATTATACTTGTACACATATATTTGAAAATTGATTTTAGGTTAATTAAAGATTGAATCTCTGGATACTGACTGTGGGTGTTAAGCTACTGTGGCTGCTCATTTCATCCTGCATTCTCCTCTTCCCCTACAGTACTTTGTGAGCTATGTAAATCCCTTTTGCTTACAGAAAAACATCCACTGCTCTTGCAATCTATATGCTGACAGTTCATAAACTTTCATTAAAGACATTCACTTTTATTTATTTTTTATTTTATTATTTTTTTTTTAGCTGGATGCTCCACAAAAAAGTTCTCATCTGGATTTTAGCAAAACAAGCCCAAGCATTTTTTGTCCTCATTGTAATAAAACTACGATGAATGCAGCCAAAATGGAAACCAGAGATCAGTCTGATTATTTTAAACAAATCTATGTATGATGTTAAAGGGGTATGTTTTGCAAGTTTTTAGGAGTAACACTACTGATATAAAAATGACACTGTAAAGTTGTTTTTTTTGTTCAAGATAGAGCTTTGTAAAGTCTGATATATTACTTCAAGTGGGAGTAACAACTACCAAGTGAGACTAGCAAGCTGCTGCTATAGAAGCGCAGCACATAAATATCTCTGACCACGCTGTTCACAGCCTTGTTGTAAGTGAAATGTATGTTTTATCATTGTCTTGTTCTGGCTATTAAGAATCAAAGAATGTTAGAGCAAGGCTAAATGTGCTGAGCAATCCTCACGGACCTATGTAAGAATGTACATATCTGTACCACCTGAACATTTGGTGCTTGTTTCCAGGGTAAACAGGAGTTCAGGTTAGATTCTATGCTGGAGGACCATGAGGCTCTAATGGAGAGAATGAACACCTGGAACTTCCAGATCTTTGACTTGGTGGACAAGACGGGAGGGAAGACCGGGAGGATCCTCAGCTATGTTAGTATAACAACCATCTTCTGTCTTCTTTATTGTATGAAGGCAAAATGTGAGTTGGTCCCCCCTGGATGAAAAGAAAACAGCTCTGGATTTAATTTTTTTTATTATTTTCCTCTGAAGATTACAGGTACTGAGAGGCTCCTTTAAATGAAAACCTTCCCTCATGTACTTTTTCTTTCTTGTTACATTTACACTGCAGATAATAACATTAATTTAGCCAGCAAGTGGGTGGCTGACATGTGTCATAATTCATTCATCACACATTAGCCCAATAAACCCTGCCCTTCCACCATTCCTTTGTGTTTTTGTATAGGTAAGGGAAACATTAAGATCTGATGTTGATATATTTACAGACATCGTACAGGGATATTGTTTAGACCAGTCAACTCAAAACTGCATTACTCATGGTTCCTGTCAAGCTAGGAAAGCTCCTATGCTGCCCATTTAAAAGTAAGTCTGTGACCTATAACTGGCTGTAATCACTCAGTTGTGGGCACAAAAAACAAGGGGAGTTGCCTCAAGTAGTTAAAAGAACTTAAATGGGGATAGCGACCCAAAAAATCTTCATGTTTGAGTTAGAAAAAAAATGAAAAATAAATAAGAACCCCCATTCCCCTGTACTGCAGACTAGGAAGTTAGAGACTGTCTACATGTAAAGTGTGCTTTGATAATCGTCAACAGTACATTTCCCAGTTTCATAGTCCTTTAAGGAAGGGACATGGCCCTAAACAATACAGCACTCCAAACGTCAACATGCAATCTTTAAAGTTCAATCATTACAAACTTTTGCTGGGAAACCAATAACTGATAACCTATATTCAGTGTTATTCAGTGCTCCATTGGACTGAAGTGTTCTGACTGATCAGTGGTGGTGCATGTTGTCTTCCTTCCAGAATGAAGTGTCATTGATCCTGACTTGTGTGTTTCCCCAGGTGACATACACCCTTTTCAAAGATATGTGTCTATTTGAAATCTTCAAGATCCCTGTGAGGGAGTTCATGTCATACTTCTGTGCTTTGGAAAATGGCTACAGAGACATTCCCTGTGAGTGCTACACTGCGCTGTGGTCAAACATTTCAAAGATGACCTTTTGTTTTTATGCGTTATCCTGAGATGTTCACTCGTATTGTCTGATCACTATATTGTGATTTAAACTTAAGATACAGATTTTATTGAGATATGAACTAAAATTACTGCTGTTGTAGACGGTGAAATATACTTAAGTTATAATGTTTTGTTTAAAAAAAAACACAGATCATAACCGGGTCCATGCTACTGATGTGCTCCATGCTGTTTGGTACCTGACCACTCGACCAATCCCTGGGTTCCAGCAGATCCTCAGTGAGCATGTAACGGGGAGTGACACAGGTAAGCACTCGTGAAAGTGTTCAGCACAGGCTGTAGTCTGGAAACATTAATTCACAGCAGGATTAAACTATTCTTGTTAGAAGCCTGTTCTCTTTGGAAGTCCATATAGTAGTACTCCTTTAATTTATTTTAGTTTTACATTTTCATTTTTTACATTTTACATAGAATCACAAGATTTTAAGGCTTATCTCTGCGGAATATGTTTCAGCTCTAATAGAAATTATGAGTCTGCTACTATCAATGATGTGAAAAAGCCATGTAACCTGTCTTGTTTGGTATGTCCCAGATTCAGATAGTGGGATCTCTCCAGGGAGGATATCTTACGCCTCCTCCAAGAGCTCCTCGATTTCAGATGACAGCTATGGCTGCTTGGCCTGGAACATACCTGCCCTGGAACTCATGGCCCTTTATGTAGCAGCTGCAATGCATGACTATGATCATCCCGGTCGCACAAATGCCTTTCTAGTAGCCACTAATGCACCTCAGGTACAGCATCCATTAGTCCTTAAAATAATTGCAGAGTGTTTGGCTATTGCTAATGAAAACAAACTCATGTTTACAGACATAGAGAATCACAAGTTTGAAATATGAGTTTATGAAAATTAATGTTTTATTATAATTCTTGAAAATAGTATGATGATGTCTGAATATATATACAAGTTCATATGGTTACTCTCAGCCTTGAAAACCTTGCTCTGTTTTGATTGAGTCTGCAGGTTTTTAACATGATTAACATCCATCAAGAGCCTCATTAACACTTTGGAAAACAGGCCACATTCACAAGTTCTGTTTTTAAGTCTTAAATTTGTTGAGCCGCCACCATAATGGTCCAAGCTATCTGTCAAAATGAATATGTGATGAAAATACAACATCACCATTAATCCCTTTGTCTGTAATTGGAGTGATCTGCTCAGCATGGTCTTTCTTTGTAAGAGGTTTTAACCTGACCTCTAACAGAAACATCCTTTTTTTTCTTTGAAACTCAACAGCCCGAAAGCAAATATAAACACTGGCATCTTGGCCCAAGACAAGCCTTGTCTGTCAACAGATAGTCACATGGCTGCCTCTGTGCAGTAGTGCAATAAAAATCAGTCTAGGTGGGAATCTAGCACACTGGTCATCAGTTTTAATAACTACTTTTTTTAAGTTAGTAATTTTACCCCCAACACATCTGCATTGTTTCTTTCCTCCTTTTTGGCAAATAGAGCTACAGAATAGTGGAAGGTTTTATATCCCGTGGTTGTTTTGGTGCTCTTTTGTAGCTCACCCAGAAAGTATGAAAGGAATCATATTAACTTGACTTTGTAGCTAAAATGAACAAAACCAACATTAGTAAAATGCAAATAGTCTGTGTGATAATAAGTTCATATCAGTTGTGAATCTACTCCAAATCTGACAAAGCACGTGCTCCACAACACTGGCGGGCCCAGTGTGGAGGAAATGGATTCTGCTTATACAGCGCAGAACTGGCAGCGGATGTACGGTTGGCTGCATGTCCTCTGGACAGTATTACAGAGGTTGCTAAGGGTCAACTGAGCGAAAAAAAAACTGACCTATTTGCTAATCTGTTCTGTTAACTCATAAACTGTGTGTTTGGATGCATAATCCCTGCTCACTGTTTAGAGTCCATGACCTCAGATTTCAAACACGACTTCATGCTGAATTCAATTGCACCAAAAATATATACAGAGATGGTCAAATGTATAAGATAGTTCAAATTAATGCAG
This sequence comes from Atherina boyeri, assembly GCA_029874935.1. Classification (NCBI taxonomy): domain Eukaryota; kingdom Metazoa; phylum Chordata; class Actinopteri; order Atheriniformes; family Atherinidae; genus Atherina; species Atherina boyeri. The sequence goes on along the minus strand of JAPMNP010078146.1, from coordinate 2,577 downwards.
TGTGCACCTGAATGCACCATGTGGGTGGGGGTTTGAGAAAATGGATGTAATCATAATCATAATCCTCATGTACAAGTAATAGCAAATGTTTGGATGTTTTTGTCATTATTCACGTCAACTTTTAAAGGTAATGGTATTCACATGGATGGTATATAAAAGATGGATGTAGGTTTTTGGTTTGAAAAATAAAATTAGTGCGAAATGGTTTTCAACCTGCATTTTATCTAATGGCTAGCAGGAAGTACTCTTCTGGTTGCAAACTGAAGTCACATTGTATAGATCTCAATTGGAAATTAATTCCACTTGTTTACAATTTGAACTGCTTTTTATTAATCTCCAAATTTCTTCTCCAAGTCTTCTTTGGTAGAGCATGATTTCATTTAGTAAATTATGGCCAATTTAGAGTAAAATAATAAAATAAAACTGGATGACATTTGGGCAGGGCCTAACTTCATGAATCGTTTTCATAGTCCTGAAACAGATCTATTCTTTTCTCCACGATCTGACTTCAAGTGATGAAAATCGTAATTATTATATTGCTGAACTTTAGGCTTCAAAACTGGACTTCCCAAAATAGTGAATGAGTGTTAACATGCATCTTTTATATACAGGCTATAATTTCTGAACACTTTAATGACAGAGACACAGGATTTTTTTTGTCACTGTTTACACGTGAACACTGAGCAACCTCCTCTCGACTTTAAGAAATAGTTTTTACTGTGTGCAATTCTGTGGCTATATTATTGGAATTTCAAATTCCTTTTCTATGTTGAGCATTTATCAGTATTACTTTGGCTGCCTCCCATTTATCTGTGTGGTTTGTCCTGATGTTTTATATCTCTAGTTTTATGGTTAATTTTTAACTTGAGTCAACATTTTTCTTTACATCTCTTTTCTTGACATGCTTCATTACATGAAGTCAGGCTCTTTCTCAACTGCTGCTGAGCGTAACTTGATGTCATCATACTCCGTAACATCAACTCTCTCAAATAGGGGTCAGATGCAAGATTAGCTCCTCGCCACATGGTCACTCAATCCCAGTATACTCTGTCTTTGTGCTCTTTCATGCAAACTATAGATGAAATGGTTAATCACTTGCCCCAGTTTAAATATTGTATTTTCACAACGTATCCAGTGATAGCAACCACACCGTCTCGGTTTAGTCCTAGGAAAGTGGGTTAAAAGAAAGAAGGACCTTGAACCTATTGATTGCTAATGGAGGGGTTGACAGCCACCCCGTTTGTTGAAAGGATCTTGCGTCTTTTTTGGTATCCGATGTCCATGTAACTGCTTTTAACCCGATCATCCCTTGCACTATGCATACGCCTGAGCCTGTCATAGCTCTTTCATAACCAAATACCCTCGTGTCCTTTTATCTCATTTATTGAGCGCTTGCTGTTTAAAAATCCATTAAAAGTTTTGCAACCTATATGCAGACGCATTATGTAAGAAAATGTATTTCAAATATTCTAGTGAAAATATTAGAAAATTTTCATAGTCTGCCATTTTTCCCGCTTTCACCCTTTGGCTTTTCCCTTTTTTTTTTTTTTTTACTGTAGGCGGTGCTGTACAATGACCGCTCAGTCCTGGAGAATCACCATGCTGCATCGGCCTGGAGCCTCTACCTGTCCCAGCCTGAGTACAACTTCCTGGGAAACCTAGATCATGTGGAATTCAAGCGTTTTCGTTTCCTTGTCATCGAGGCAATACTGGCCACAGACCTCAAGAAGCACTTTGACTTTCTGGCTGAGTTCAACAACAAGGTCTGATCCATAACAGTGTGATTATAAGTCACACATTTAGCAGTCTTTTTTTCATCTCTGTGAAACATTTTATTCAAACACTTTGAGGATGTTGGGATGATATTTGTTTGAGGAGCACATAGCAGAAATTGATGAATGCCGGATCAGTAGAGAATGTCAAGTTGACATCATGTGTTGAATTTTGGGTAATTGGGTTTCTTTATTCACTAAGACCACGCAAGCAATAATTCAGGGAATTTATTTCGTAAGGTTTCTTTCTAAAATCTTTCACTCCATTACTACTTGACAAGAAAAAGTATGTACATATTTATTTAAGAATGAGTTTGAACAACTTCCAAGATTATGGCACAGATCCTTGTGAACGCCTGTAATTTGGACTGCAGAAGGGGGAAACAGCTGAATGTATTTGAGTGCCATCACCACTTTACTTCATTAAACTGGTGATAGATTTTTCAAGAAATAGGATTATAGCAGAACATCTTTTTTTTTTTTTTTTTAAATAGCAGAGTTTACACACTGTTTTTGCAAAACAATGTGCATCCACTCAGTTCAAAATCAAAGCTTGCAATCTGAGTGGAGCTCTTGTATCAGGATCAGTAATCTGGTCCAATGTGTGCATGTATAATGCTTATCTTACTCCTCGATACCTTTATTGAATTTCACTCTGTCATTCCTATTTCCTTCCTTTTTCTTCTCCATTTCTACCCTGATTTGAGCATTTTAACTGACTTTTTCTCCCAACTAAACCTAAGCTAACCAGGGCAACAGTGGTAATAGAAGAATGTAGTCTTCACAATATGGCATTCCTGTTCCA
>JAPMNP010072931.1:0-13928 GCA_029874935.1 Atherina boyeri | reverse complement strand
GAAAACGCAGCCTCTTCCACATACTGTATAGTTCCAAATCAGCTCCCGTTAGAAGCTACCAAACTCTTCCATGTTTAGGTAAGGTAAGAACATATGTCGGTATGTAAAGACGGTGGCCTATTCCTTTAATGCCTCTGGTTGCAAGAATGTCTGTTTTTCAATGAAAAGGTTATTTCCTTTTGCTTAGTTTTGTATTGACCTTATCTAGGGGCAATGGAAAAAATGACAAATGTAAAAGATCCATTTTAAAATAAATAACTTACCTGTTACATTACGGCAAAAGTTCTTACAGGTCTCTTTATCATCAAACCTGTTCTCATTTCCCCCACAGCCACCATAGTTGAAGCGGATGCAGTTCTGTGTATAAGGGTCGTAGTACCACTTCGAGTAACTGTCCCTGCAGTTTCCGGTGTCTGGGGTCTCTGTGCAGCGCACTGTGAACAATCAATATACAAAATGGTGAGAAAAAGTCATTAAAAATGCATGACTCTCTTCTGAAAGGCAAAAAACAATCAGCAATAACAACGTATTGAGTTCCAATCACCTTTTTTTTCATCCACTGGTATGCTAAGCAGAATCCGAAACTTGGTGGTCACTGATGGACATGGGATATAGTTCATGTTAGCATGGCTCAAAGTAACATTTAAATCAGGTTCATTGATATTCCATCAGTCAGTATGAACGTGATTTGTCCAGTCAGTGCTTACAATCATCGCATTTCAGCTCGTCTGACCCATCACTACACTGTTTGATCGAGTCACACTCCAGTCCTGGATCCAGACAGCAACCACTGGCGCAGGTGAACTGCTCGGCTGTGCACTCAACACCACACATTTCTTATATGGCAGACAAACGCAGAAGAAATAGTTGTTTTTAATGTTTATAGTTTATTCATATGATAATAATGTAAACCATTTAGTCACCTATGTTGGTTCACTGTTTGTTTTCTATAGACCATTAAACCACATTGCTGAGGATATGAGTAACTACCCGTTTCATTATACAACTTTTTTTTTTTTAATAAAAATGTCAGCATTCAGACAGACACAAAAAGATGAGGATGCTGTGTGGGAATAAATACAGTTTCACCATCCGACAGGCTATACTGACCTTCAGATGGAACAGGCAATCCTCTACCAGCAGGACCACCTTTTTCTGAAAGAAAAACACAGGAGGAGATTTTTTTAAAAAGTTTATATTGTTTTAAGTGAATAAGAAGTGTTGGTTAATACCTGACAATATCAAGGTCAACAGGAGTGGGATTTGAACAAAGTTTATCAATTTGACATGCAATGGTATTAAATACCATTAAATATTATTTCTCTTTGTATACTGATGTTAACCTATTAAATTGAAAGCTAAGATCTAGTACATAAGTGCATCTCTTATTTTGAAAATATACAGCATAAGTTTACAACCTCTACTCTGTGCTTCTGTTTTGCTGGCACACAGACATTTATCATGCACATTCTTGAAGCTGTTGTTGCTCTGCAGAACCCCCAGTTTGAGAACCTGTACTTTACAACTTTGTGCTCCAGCCCAAGAAAATTACGTAACAGCTGTGTTTTGCTTACACCAGCAACTGGATATTACCACACTGGCAGTTTTGGTACTGATTCAGCACAAAAACCAAAGGGGACATTATCGGAGGAAGTGAAGAAAAGAGAGAAAGTAACAGAGCAAGAAATAAGACAAGATTCAACGTCAGATGGCTTTTATTCCCTGAAGTAAGCTTAGAGAAGAGATAGGATGCAAGACAGATGCTAAATTAGCCTTGATCAGGGATTGCAAAGTGCAAAAATCGGCAAAAGTGCCGCTTTAAGTGAAAAAAGAAGAAAGGGTAAATCATCCAGATACTTTAAGTCAGGACAGTGCAAGTACTTATAATCATCTATAAAATCTTAGTTTCATACAAACAACTGATATGAAAGCACAATGGGAAAACTTAATAAGCAAATAAAAGAAATACCTGTGCCGCTACATGCGTTGTCACACTCTTCCTTGGTGAGATAGTTGTTGAGATTCGGCTTGCAGCCCCCATAGTTGAACGCCTCACACTTCCCCGAGGCAGCGTTGAAATGCCAGCGAGGATAAGAACCACGACACGGTCCAGGTTTCATCGGAACCATGCAGTGGTCTGATGGGATGCAAAATAACAGATTAGTCATAATTAAAAATGTTTATCTTGCTTACCAGCACATAGACATCTGAACATCTCAAATACAAGCTTTAACACACAAACAAATAGTTAACTGTAAGTTGCTACATTTATTTCTCATTTTGGATTGAAAAAGTGTTCTTTTTCTGTTCCAATCTAAAATATTTTTGATGAAGGAAATCAACATTTACCTTGATTTCACTTCTTTTTATTGAGTTTTTACTATTATGAAAAGTTTAGAAATAATTCTATGTTTTTCATACATGTGGTAGAAGCGTAAAATTTGTTTCGGTGAAGTCAGAAGCAATAAAAAGAAAAAAAAAATCAAACATGTAACACTTGTTTAAATATACACAAGTAGTTTGTCTCATATATGGTTCCGCACTTTGTGGTATACTTTGTGGTAACTTCCTTTTCGTTAACAGACAAGATGACGCATGAGAAATAGTTAGACTTCTACGTGGTTAGCTATAAAATAAAAAAAACTTCAGTGATGCATTTCGACATCCAATGAGTTTAGAGAAGCTTTTTTCAGCCGTCTGCTTGTGGTTGATAAAACATGTTTTGCAAAGAACTGCAGCCACAACAGATTTTTTTAGAAGTGTAAGCTCTGCTTTTTAAAATAATTTTACATGTTACTGTCACATCATTCATCTAAGTTTATATTTGAGTCAATCATTATTGTGGCACTGACGTTACAACGATCAGGTATATTCCACAAGAGGACATTCTCCTCACTACTCAGGACTTGAGCTGTTAATGTGTAATAGACCTACAGGGATAAAAGACTTTTCTTGGATTAAATCAGCGAACAACACAAATACAAGCAAAAGAAAGTACCATTTAAAAAGGATTAAAGTTAACTACTTTAAGTCACTTTTTATGGATTCAGACAGAGACAATGACGGAAGTCTTGTTTGTGTAATGTAAGCTGAAACCAGACTGACAGGTTTTGTTGAGTTGGGGGTGGAGAGATGGTATCAGAGAGCAGTGTTAAAAAGAAAAAAATAACAACAAAAAAACCTGCTCACATTGACAGCACTACTCCCTTCCGATTTCTGGGCCCAAATGTTTTAAAGGACAGTTCCCATGAAAGTAAGGACGACATCTTACCAAGCACTGTGCCCCGATAAGTATTGTTCCATATCTCATTGTTTCCACATTCTTTTCTAAAATCTGTTTATCTTCCCATAACGTGAGCTTTCATCTCCTTAATGGCTTATAGTTTTGTATTTGGTTAGTAAGTTGGGCATGTCGAGACAGGTTTGATAATGACATGGAACTCATCCACTCTGTTTCCTCCCACAAAAAATGCAAAACTAAGTCAGGAGAAGTGACGAACTGAGTTCTTTAGAAATTCATTTTAAAGGCTTCCAGAAACACGCCTGTCACAACTTTTCCAGAGACAGATATCTTTAAGGGGAGAATTTAAAGAATTCAGAATTTTTTTTTTAAAGATATTAAAGACCTACAGGTATGACGTGATATAAGATGTGAGACGTCATTTACAGCTTAGAATATGCTATTCATATAAAGGATGACTAAATGACAACATAAAGCCGATACTGTGCATAGATTAATATGTTCCAAGTATGTTGAAGAGTCAGACGGCTTCTACTTCCCCAGTGTGGATACTCACGCTCAGACTGCTCTTGGGTGAGGACCAATACTGTAACTATGGTTGAGTCTGATTGACCAACGTTGTCTGTGACAGTCAGCTGGAACTTGTATGTCCCTGATGTCATATTGGAAACAATAATCTGGTCAGGAAAAAAAGGTTTCTGCAAAGGATGAAATGACAATGTGTGTTAATCAATACCAGCATAGAATGACTTTTTTTTTTAAAAAGGAGGATAAATTATGTTATTGTGGACATTTAAGAGACGTTTTCTCCAACTAAACTCTAGAAAGATAAAGTATTCATTGCTGTAGATTTCTCACCTCTATGACAACATACGGATAATCACCAATTATCTGCCAGTTGTAAAAGTCAATGACATGGTCATCAGTGCTCTGAACGCCATTCAATGTCAAGCTGTCATGAGGCTGGACCACTCGGTCCGGGCCTGCATTAGCCACCGGTGGATTGTCAACTTCATCTGTAGGGACATGAGATTAGGATTTGTCATATTTACAGATAACAGGAGGGAAATGAAAACAAATACAGCTGCAATACTCAAAGAGAACTAGATAAACTGAGACAGAAACAGAAACCAGAGGTTGTATCAAGTCCATAACTCTCAAGCATGTGTGAACATGCAAAACAGACGGTTTCTGCCCTCAATCTGTTGCCTCAAGTATCTTCATCACCAATGGTGCTTCAACAGTACAAAAAAGGGGAAAAATATAAATAATTAAAAACTTTTTGAGCTTGAAAAACTTGATGGAAATGTAGCCTAGGCTATATATCATCACATTTTGCCTGATTTTATCCATCTATCCATCTCAATTCAGATCCTCATTATTATTATGAAGAAGAGTTTTCTTACTTCGGATGGTATCCCCGTCACGATAATGCTCATAAACAGAATCCATTATGTAATTCATGTATCCTTTCTTCCTGACAAAGCGGCAGGCATATTTCTGCTTATACAGACAGTCAAACAGAAAGCAGGATTTGATCATGCCATCCGTGGCTTCTCGTTCCATGAAGGCGACATTGCACCTCGGCTGCTTGCAGCAGGCGGTCACACAGTCCCTGTGTCGATCTAGTTTCGGCGCAGAGAGGAACGTGGCCCCGTCTTTCACAGATCCATCGGCATCAAGTACAAAGTCGTCCTTGCCTTTCTGGAATTTACCCATGCATTTCGCACCGAGATCCTGGCCGGTGGTAGAGTTCACAATTACCAAAAGAAGCAGGAACGCAGACGCACCTGGTTGTCCTTGAATAAATACATTCATTATGAAAGTCCTGGACAAGTTCCTTCCCCAACAAAATCCAGAGGTCACTTACAATGGCGGATAAATACAACACAAAGTAAAATAAGTTAGTCCAATATTCAGGAGTAGGCTACTTGTGCCACAAAGAGAAAAAACAGCAGTTTCTTTCCTCAGCACACAGCCCTCATTAAGAAGAAGGGAAACTAAATAAACACTTCCTGGTATTTATCCACACGGGTTCAATAATTCCGCAGAGATACTCCAGACTGATCTTAAGGCCTCTCTGAAACTCCCGTGTTGACCAAAACCTAAGCAATTCGCGACATTACTCAGGTGACTCACCTGAAAAATACAGGAAGTGAAATTCCACTCCTCTTGCCACTCCCTTCTGGCTGTTGTGTGACGGAGGCCCCAAACAAAACAAGCACAGTGGCAGGAATTGAGAATATAAAACTGAAGTTGGCCATTGTGTAGGCTTTCCGTTAAGGGACCACATTCATATGAGTTGTTAGAAGCTCATGAAAGTAACGAGTAAACAAAAAGATAAATGAAAACAATATGTTGAATATCAGAAGCCACCAATAGAATAAAAATAAAATCGAGTTATCTAAAAGAAAAACAAAGTAAACAAAATGAAATAATTAAATTTGAGGGTTAGAACACTTCTGGATTTTCATTGGCCACCCCAATTTTGATTGTTAGCTCGTCGGTTGCCAAATTTGTCAACATTGGTTAATGTCTATTCACCTCCTTTATTCACAATCTGTATTATTGTTTGCAGCTTTTATAAGAATCCATTTTTAATCTTTATGTGTTTTATTATTTTATTTCAATTGTTTTAATTATTGTGCCTTTTCATGTTGTTTTGTGTAGGTCTACTGTAAAGCACTTAGGATTCCTCTTACACATTTGATAAATTTCTATATAGATAAGAATTACATCAAATATAACCATGTTTTCTGAATTAATTGTAGAGGGTGAAAACAAATGTTAGATTTGTTTCTTCAGTAGAGCCGTTAAGTACATGGCTAGCCTGTGTGGGGGTGGGATTTGAGGGGTATGGCTGATAAGCCTTTTGTTACCCCTAAAAACAGATCCACACTTTAGCTAGTAGAGTCCAGCTGCCCTTGCGTTGATTGTTTTATCTGCAACATGAGTAATAAACCAATATCTCTCCCCTGCAAGGTAAAGGAGTTTTTGCCCTTGTTAAACAAAGTAGATCTTTTAAAAAAGAATAATATCTTATATAACATTCTTCAAAATCTATAAACACAGTTTTGTTATTTAAGAGATCTTAAAACTGTTTCAATCCCTATATTTTACACACTGATTCTAACCAAAGTTAACAATGATTGCAGTTAGGGAGATCTATTGATTCACCACCCTAGACAACTAACTTCTGTCTTATCTTGGCCACCCCCTTCAAAATGTCCAGAATACACTGATATAGGCTACAGTAATCCCACAGCACATGCTTTTTCAGGTTTCTATGTTCTGGACATTTCATGTTCTATCCAGAAGGTGGCAGCATGATCCCACCAACAGCTGAAAACAGAACTGAGGTTCACCAGTTTGTTTTTGTTTTATTGTAGAAAATGCTTTTAGGCTTGTTCTCTCTCGGATACGGAGTTAAAAATGAACATACTGTTTAAATTCTCAGGGCCTGTAATTCTATTTTTGTAACAGTAGTGATACTGAGCTGAGGTGAGTCATTTAATTAGAGTTTAAGATTAGTCATGAAGCCTCAGATGAGCCTAACACCTTCACAGAACCAACCAGGAAGTGGTCACTAAAATGATAAAAAGTAGATTAATTGTTTTAAAGATTAAGGCTGAATCATAATTAGGATCATACGGAGTGAAGGGGCCAATACATTATGGGGCAAAGGTAATATCCATAAACTTCTCAGATTCCTGACAATGAGTTTCCCTCTTTTAACCCTTCAGAGGGCAAGCTTATTTAGCCTACAGCTACAGCTTTCCAGGTCGGAGGTGAGAAGCCCTAACAGAGGTCTCGGTCCAGGTCCCTTTTTTTTTAGCCATCCCGATGGGGCTGAACCAAGCAGCATGAAACAGGATGAATGAATTTGTTTGCCTGGAAAGGTGAGCTGCTAGGGGCCCTCAATAATTCAGTGTTTGTAACAGACGGTGTATCAGTGGGTGAACGCGTGCGGCTATGACTGATGGATTGTCCCTGCCAAAACAAAAACCCAAACCTCATTATTCATATTGTAATAAGATCTGTGGAAACTCTGTGCCCCGTTATCTCTCTAGTCTCAACTGTAATAATTTTGCATCAGCTGTTACGACGATGAATTTTTGACCTACGGGTTATATGCAGCTGTTGATGTTTGACTTTGCAAACACTGATCATTTCACAAGTTTCGTTTGACATTTGGCTTCTTAACACCCATGAGAGCTGCTCTCCTCCTCATCCATAATGTAAGAGGGTGTAACTGAGGATGCCAATTTGACTTCAAGGCTTATTAAACGTACACCTGATAATGGCTGTCATAAAGGACAAAGAAACTACCACACTAGAAGAACCCTGGCTCACCTATCAGGGGAACCTAACAATTGTTAGAAGTGTTTGTGGACACAAGAGCCCTTAAAATGTCAAAACTTTTTCACTTTTGAGGCAATTTATCCTTTTGACACTTTTATAGGGTAGGAAATAAAAAGATATGTGCTGGTATGTGATATTATTTTTTAATCATGTGCACTGATCGATGAGAAAAGAACAAAAGTGCAAAAGGATTTTTTTTATATTTTATGATGTAAGACAGAGTAAGAATCCCGAGTCGACTGCCCTCTCACCCTTTCTCCACTTTTTATTGCTGTAATTGACCTATGCTCTCCCACCTGCCATAAGTCAGAAGAAGAGAACAAAAAGCAAATACACACCCATCGAAGTGCATGCACATACACACAAACACACAAACGCATGGAGCCATATCTCATTACCATCCTCCTGATAGTGCAGCCAGTGGGTGTTGCAGGAGGAGGAGAGAAGGAGAACAAGACAGTGAGGTTTAGAGAGAGAGAGGGAGGGAGAACAGGCAGGGAACCAGAGCCAGCATTGAAGAGACGGAGAGCACCAACACACAACAAGATAACAGGAGATACGCGTTGGAACAGCAGCCCTCAGAAAAGCAGAAACAGAGATATAAAGAGACAGAATAAGGTAGTCACAGCCTGTGGGTCAGTCTGTGTGTGATACAGCTCAGTGTGCCTCCACGGTTCTCTTGAGGCCGTGGCAGCCATGGCGTCAGAGCCTAGCACCCAGTCCAGGGTGATGTTTCAGGTGCAGGGCAAAACAGAGGAGCCAGCGCATCGTAAGCTGGGCAAGCTGACAGTAAAATACAACCGCAAGGACCTACAGAGGAGGCTGGATATCGAGGAATGGATCGACGGGCAACTGCACCTGCTCTTTGACTGTGAGGTAGGACGGGGCTGGCTCATACTGACACACACTAAGATGTACACGGTGTTGGGTGCCTGAGGAGAGGAGGAGGTGAGGGAAGAGAGTAAGGGAGGCAATAAACGGCTCATAGGTGTTTGTGGTGGGCTGTTCATCATGTATGAGAGATTACAGCAACCTAAAAGAAGAGTGGGTGGGAGAAAAGGAGCTGTGCTTTTTGACTGCAGTTTCTGGCACAGAAGCCCTGATGTGTCATCAAACTGACTGCAGCATCAGCTGTGTGTATGCATCTGATAAGATCATTTCGCTGAGAGGTGATGTCTGATTTAAGTCATTCAAAAGCATTTACAAGCATGCTCAATGATACACCTCAGTCCCTTTAAAACATATGGCTGCCATATGGCTCATTAACAATTAAAGCACTTAGATGTTTTTACAGTGTGGAGATGTGCAGCTTAGATTTTAGTGTAAATAACAGCTGTGTAAAAGTAGAATGAGAGCGTCAGATCTTTACTCCTCCAAGTAACTCAAAAATGCAATAAAATTGAATAAAATCCACTTCAAATGTTACAGTGTTTATGTCCTGCCTCAATAGGGGCATCCAGGATATTATGTCATCCTTTTTTATCTCTGTAAGTACGTGCTTAATAACTATGCAGGGCATAGCTTACATACTTAGATTGACTGATATATTAGACAATGATTAATGGTGATAGTTTCTGACACCAAAGAACATTGCATAAATTAACGTTCAGCAGGACAAATGATCTTTAAGACAGGGAATTCAAATTAACACAGCGCATAACATGTCTACTCGATGCTCTGATTATATAGATGGCAACATTTCAATGTGCACGGGGAAATACAGTGAAACATCAATCATCTTTAAAACACAACAACAAAACCCTTGATAACTCCATTCCCATACTGTGGGATACAATCCAATTATGTCAGAGCTTCCATATTGATTTGCTTGGCATTCTCTGAGGGGAAACCATGGCAACAGATGTCTCATCGCCCACATGGTGTAGCACGGCTCAGTGGAATTAGGGGTGTCTGTTAAGGAGCATGAGAGTCCTAATGACGATGCCTATCAGATGACAAGATCGCCTCCGTTTCATGCTGGAGAAGGCAGAGACAAAATGTTTCTCATTTTATTTGCAAGCCACAGGGAGAGTCTTGGCTGTAGATGGCTTGCAGCCACCTCTCTGCCTGGAATCCCCTTACAGTGACGAGGAGCCCTTTGCATATGGGATATACGTATGCTGCAGAAAGTGAGAATGAAACGGCATCAGTCTGACTGGATGGATGACAAGGAAGGTAGCATTTCTTTATCCGCAAAGTAAATAGTCAGGGTTAATCCTGGATGGTTTAATGTTAAACATTTTAGTCACATTTGAATAAAAGGGATTTTAAATATAATAAAATACAAATTACGATTATAATTATAATAAAAACACAAATAATAAAAGCTTGATTCTGTTGTTACACCACAAGGCTCCTTCTCTGAGGTCATTCATGGTAATATGCTTGTGACGCTGGGGACAGAAAATAAATCACATTAATGAAAACCTGTACATGCAAATATCAGAAAGAGATCTCAAGTCTGTCTCTGCTTGCTCTTTTGATCTTGCCCCAAAACTATACAATTTGCTCATATATATGTAATGCTTTGCCTTTTGCATTCTAGATACAGCATAACCTGACAGAATAATACATGCAGTACATCTGCAGCTTAGATAGAGGAGCTAGTTGTTTTATCAACTACCCGACAGATAGAAACTCATTTCAATGAGGTAACAAGACATAATAACTTGAAATTTATTTATCTGCAGCATGATCCTTCTTGTCATCAATTGACATTGAATACGCCATCATATTTTTCCAGCTGTGATAGACTGGATATTTGCATAAGCCACTTGTGCGGAATTAGTTGTGGCTTGTCCATGTGCACTGGGCGGTATGATTAATTTTGCATGGGGCTCGGGGGAAGGTTACTCTGTTGGTTTTCTGAGTCTTCCGCGTGGAAGCATTTACCGTCAGTCCCCTGTGTCACATCCTGAATTATTTAGCTGCATCTCTAATTCATACAAGTGCTGCCTGAATCCGCGTTGGACCCCTACAATGCAGAATTCACACCTTAAAAAAAGTGGTAAACTACAAAATAAATGTGTGAAAAAACATTTAGCTGTTAAAGAAATTCAAAAGCACCCTGTGGGCTCGTGTTGAACTAAGAAACCTGTTCTCAGTAAGTGCCTGTTGTCTCAAAATATGCAGATGGTGAGACATTAACTGAAACTGCATGTGAAAGGTCATTCTCTTAAAAACATGAAATGGACTGAAGGTAATCCAAAGTCACCTCAGTGAGTAAGTGACATTCTTTCTAAGGAACTGGGCTGCTCCCATGTTTTTAGACAACATGACTTTTTTTCCCACTATTTCATCAGGGAAGTTAATGACTATCTTGAGACATTAACTGGCAGGAAAAGGGAAGGGGTCTGATAAATTAAACATGCACCGGCATCTTCGTAAAACAGACGAGTATGCCGGGGCATGGTTTCCTTTACATTTGCAAACACATACAGCAATGTGTATGCAATGAATACACTGTTTGATGTTAATGTTTTGCTGCAACGTTTTCTAGGATGATAAGCCAGTGAATTGTGTTACTTAACATGTTAGATAACTACAGGAAGTTTAACTTACAGCTGCAAAGTCTAGCTTACACCCACAATCAAACAGTGTTAGAACAACAAACCCTTCTTGCAAATCCACAGTTAGATGTGTTTTAAAAATGCTTGATCATAGCAACACGAATGATCACATAACCAAAATATTGAGTGCTTCTAGTGGGGGACATATAAAGAAAAAAGTCTGAGGGTTAAATATCAACTCTCATTTCAAAAACAAGTTTGTCATATGAGATTACAGATCAGAGTAACAACTGGACAAATAAGTTCAGGTAATACTGTGAAACATTACCCATGTAACACTGCAATAAACACAATTTTAAGATACAGTATTTCTCAGAAATCTGCTTGGTATGACCACTTTTCACCACCATCCCACAACAGGGATGAAGAATTACAAGCACTTCAACTTTTAATGGTTAAACTTTATGATTCTGAATTATAGACTGACAAAGGTCATCATATCTTAACTACTAATTTTGACCACATCTGTAAGCCGACTGAAACTAAAATCCTTTAAGACCCACATTAACATTCATGAATTCCAATAGCAGTGCCAACATTCATGTTAGCTTTAGTCCTTTGCTTTTAACTTTTGAAACTGCTGCTGAGATGTTTTTGCCCAGATGTCTCATTAAAATGCCATGCTCATCCTACAACGGTGGCACTTCTCGACTTTTTGTTTGGAAGAAAATTCCTGAGAAATAATGAACTCACAGCAGAACTGTTTATGATTCAGCTTCAGAAAAAAGAGAGAAAGTCAGCATGAATAAAATAATACTACATTCTAATGTCATGTTTTACTCTCACAGCTCAAGGTCTCATTTTCACATGTTATATATTTTTCATTGGACATACAATGCCATACTTTGTTGATGGACCATTTAAAGATCCAAACCATGCAAATCAAGTTCACCTTAAGATAGATTAACTCCTCAGTGATCCTTTCATGGCAAATTCTAGCAGTTATTAAAGAATATAATGGTATGCCAACAGGATAAATTAAGTTTAATTTAGCAAGAGAATGTACACAAAAACTAACACCTGAGTTAAAAAAAACTGCAATAACTTCTGTTTGAATCACAAAGTACGTTTTTGAAGAGTTTATCAGAATATTTAAAAAAATAAAAAAAGGTCTACTTAGCCTTACGCTTTTAATATTAAATATAGACACACTTCAAACAATCTCATGAGTACAAAACACCCACAAGCACCTAAAGTTCTCTAGTTTGGTCCAGGCAAAAAGAGAGAGAGAGATCAACCACCGAAGCCTGCACAGTTCAAGGATGTTCAGCATGGACCGCGAGTTCAGCCCTGCATTTATTCTGCAGAGATCAGCAGAACCTCACAGGATCCAAACTGGCAGCATGTATCAATTAGAGAAGGCACAGGGGACTCTGAAGGAGGGTTCGTCTATTGCAACTCTCAGCACTTCCACATTGATTAGCCCTCTCTTTATCTAGAGAGCTGTGTAAGCTCCATCGTCTTCAGCCACAAAAATTCCCCAACCGGAAAATATTCCTTCTAAAAAGGGACCACACTTGTCAAATGTGAGTGTACACCTGCTGACTCCAGCTATCTTAATGTTCAGGAGTTCACTGGTGAGCACTCTTCATTCCCTCTGAACGTGGAGTTTGAGGTTATTACAAGCTTTTGTTATGAATTGATTACTTTGCTATTTGCTTTTGATGAGTGGACACTTTTCCTGTTCTTACGTTTGGTATTAATCTTTAAATATGATGTTGAGGGGAAAACAAATATTAAATTGGTTTTGAAAATGTACCGGTCACTCCTGTCAATGCTCTGCATATCATTTCCATGTGAAGAACCATCTAAGAATGATGTATTCTTTAAAGAACATTTGAACTGGAAATAATCTGTCAGTGATGGCAAAGCTAAATGCCAACTGGATAAACCATCCATGAAATCTGCAGTTGATATGTGGCAAGTATGGCCTCATTCATCCTTTCTCCTTGAATGCTCACAAGCATAACACCTAAACCCCATCATTTAACTGAGAATTCACTTTGTTTTTTAGGCAGAATGAGTATGGACAATATTGTAAGAAATAAATATTGCAACAAAATGATATGTCCCTATACATTTGCAGGAGGAAGAGATCCCAGAGTTAGAAATAGACATAGATGAACTTCTGGAGCTAACAGACGAAGGACAAAGAACCAGGCTGCAGGTACGTCTGTGTAGAATAATCTAAATAAAACACAGCATTATACCATAATTATCTTGCAATGTTAAACACCTCAATCACTTATTATTTTCTTTAGATATATGTTCATTAAAGAGCCAATATTTTACTCATTCACAGGCTCACAGTTTAATGAGTCAATTAGAATATTTTTTAAGTACAAAGGTAACACACATATATATTTCCTCATATTTTTAATTGCAGGGGAACATTTTGTATGCCTTACTTCTTGATATTCTTTATTATAGCTCTTATCTATGTAAGTAATGCTTGCTTAAAATGGCTAGGCTTGCGCTGATTGGTCAGCTGATTGATTCAAAATGGCAGGAAAACAGGGAAGGTGCCTTTATGAGATTTCACGCCTTTTATGTAAAAGCCTGGCAAATACCCCCCACAAAAGAAAAACAAAAAACAAACAGGCCATGACATCTTTCAAAACAACAGTTGAAAGCTATTTGGTTGCTTGATTCTTGTTCATTTATATTTTAACACTTCACACCTTCTCAATTAACTTTGCATCTATATAGCCTTTTCTATGTGTGGTAATACCTGAAGAAGCACTTGACTCTTGAAG
>JAPMNP010071510.1:0-17041 GCA_029874935.1 Atherina boyeri | reverse complement strand
ATATGGGCCCATTAGATATCTCAACGGGACAAGGGTGCTGGATAAAAACCATCACAGTTTGTCAACAGTTTACCACGACAAATGTATTTTGATAATTGGCTAGTCTTTATTTCTGTCCCCATGTTAACAGTAAGAAGCAATGGTACCTTAAATTGCATTTTAAGCGGTTTTTCATGCACCTTAATTTGTTTTTATATACAGTAATTGAGTGGAATGAATCTTGAGATGAATATTTTAAATGGGCAGAAATCTTTGAATAAATAAATTAGCGTTAAATGGTGTTTTGTCCTTTTTTTTTCTTTTTGCTGATCCAAAAATCAATCCTAAACATGACTCAAAAACCGTGATCCGATCCGAACAGTGAGTTTAATGATCTGTTGCACCACTAACAGTGAGACACACTTGTGCTGTAATAAAGCTCCAGCTGCTTCACAGCTTCAAACAATACAATGGTGTATTTACATTAAACAAATCAGGGGTGAGCTGATGTTAACCAAGAAGAAAACACATTGTGAAAATGACAGCAGTGGCTACAAGCACCGCTCATACACACCTGGTGGCTGTCATGTTTAGATGAGCCGCTGCTGTCACTGTGAGTGGGCGATGGTGATGTCATCTTATTGCGACTTTACTGCTCTCAGCCAAGCGTTGTCTCGTTTCTGTGGAAACTGCAGCAAGCCAGATCACAGCAGAGGCGCCAGGAGCATCACTCTGACCTTTGAAGGCCACGCCAACCGTCAGCACTGCCGAGAAAGGTTGCAGCAAAGTGATGTCGGAGAAGCACAAAGGTTATGCTTATTTCAAAGAGAACAGTAGTTGCACAAAGTGCCTCAAACAGGACCCACAGAGGAATTGTTTACTCACCGAGTGTATGAGTAACTGTAAAATCCCCAGAGTCTTAAGTATCTGAGTTTTAAGGAAGCTAGACAGAAATATCCAGACTAAAATCATAATCATCAGCCCTCTCACACAAACACAGCGTTTACATCTGCATTTAGATGTGCAGCTTTTTTTGTGAATTGTTTTGATAATGTGTACTAAATACATGAACTAAATAAATGCATAAGCTCAAACAAATGCTTCAAAGTCAATGTTTATGGCCAATGTGGTACCGTACAAGAGCAACGATCAAAGACCCACTGCCTTTGATCGTTGCTTTTGTATGATGATGGTAGCATGTGAGCGAGCATCAGGGACACAGCAAAAGCAATCCATTTGGAATCAACATATAACACAATCAGACCTAATGAAAAATACCAATAAATCTTTAAAATTGCAGAGGCTGCACCTCCAGCACTGGTAAGTCAAACTACCATTATTCATTGCAAACATCACATGAGCTTCAAGGATTAGGGGCTCATAAAGAAGTCCAGGCAGGTAGAGGTGTTTTGTAATAACATGTTCCTTATCTTCCAGTCATCTATATTTGTATAACACCGTATAGCCTCAACTGCTTACAGGAACAGTTTGCATCTGTTACACTTTTTTCAACATTTTACTTTGTATGAGAATTTTGAGTCTTCTCTTTAATGTGCTGATCGAACACTGTGGATTGGAAATGTTAGCAAAACCACAGGCTTGTTTTTCGTTCGTCTTTTTTTGTTGTTTTTTATTCTACAATAAACTTTGAAGCCTTGACGCTGGAGTCCTGAAATAATCATGCGATCCAACAAGTCACTGATTCCAACCTAAAGTATTAACAACGAGGTATTCATTTTAGGCTAGTTTTCTCAAATCAAATTTCTCTTTGATACAGCTAATATAAATATGATACAATACATTCAAACTCACAGGGTAAAATGAATTGAAAAAAAAAAGCCAACATGGTGTAATTGATGATCATATAATCATATATATAGATTTTTTTTTACAGATGTTCTGACAGGTCAGGGGAACTTTATAGCATCTGCCTGATGGGAGCAGCTAGAGTGATGGAGATGGTGGCTTCCTGATCACAGGGCAGTAATCTAGTTCAGAAATTAGTGTTTGCAGTGGCCCAATCATTTTACTGTCCTGACTGACTGACCACATGGGACAGTTTGATTTTGTGTTTGAGCAAGAGGAAGCCGTACCGGGAAGAATTATTGAAGGTAAGAATGGATTCGCTTTGTTAAACAACTTTGAGTTCTATCTGAAATGTGTTTTAGGTTCCGACTCTAGCAAAATTAACACACAATTCTCTGCAACAGCAAAGATAATTTTTTTTCTTTTTAAAGGATTTTTTGGGCTCTAGTGGCCTTTATATGACAGTTGCTTGACAGGAAAGTGGTCAGAGAGCAGGGAATGACACGCAGCAAAGGGTCCCGGGTAGGGAATCAAACCTGGACCGGCTGCAAGCGAGGAACTACAGCCTTAGCACACAGGGCGGGCGCCCAACCCGCTGAGCTACACACCGCCCCAGCAAAGATCTTTTTAATGTGTCAAACAAAAACGACTAAATGAACATTTTATTGTCTGAAAAACATCGGCAGGCCTCAACCTTCTCTGGAATGATACTACGGACTTGGCATAACTTTCCTTTGAAAGCTTCACCCTTTTCTTCTTTGCAGATATTTTTATGCTCAACTTACACTCCATCCTTAAATCCTGGCTGGATGAGATTTTACACTAGACAATCTCCCTGTTACAGGAGAACATCCTCACAGCATGATGCTGCCTCTACCATGTTTGACATTAGGGATAGGATTAGTGAGATGATCTTCAAAGCCTGATTGTTTGACACACAATGTTGGTAATTGTGGCCAAATAGGCTCCATTTATCTTCAATCAAAGATTTAATCAATCAATCTTTAAGTGTGTTTTGGCCAACTCAGCAAGCTGCCAGTTGCTGTTTAACGAGACATTGCTTTTGTCTTGCCTGTCCACCACATGACTGGTGATTGGTGGCGTTGCACTGATGGTTGTCCTTCTGTAAGGTTCTCCCATCTCAACAAAGATACTCAAGATATCATTCAGAGTGACCACTAGCTTGTATCATTCCTTGGTACATACTTTTACACAATCCTTTTTCACATAAAGAGAATTTTCTGAAGCTCAAGTGTCAATGCTTGATTTTCATTCTGACACTCAACACACACAGAGTGACTGTGTACTGGCCCCTGAATTAAACCCAGTCGATTAGTGGTAGAAGTATTCCAAGGACAACTAACAGAAGTAGGGTGCACCCGAGCTTGAATGCAAAAAAACAAAGAATATTTATGAATATTTATGTAAATGTGATATTTTAATCTTTTTTTATGAAGCTCATGAAAGGCTCTGCTAATTAATTACAAAGATGAACAGTGCATGTTTATGATTGTATGTAGAGAGTTGGATTCAGGAAACGTGGCACTCGTGCTGTGATGTAATGTGATGTCTCATTGCCAGAAATGACATGCCCCAACCTGAATGAGTAAGTAATGACTCTACGTGTGTGATTTTATTGTCAAATGACACTGTCTAAGATATGTGTTTCCATGGAAATGTACCACACATGTGAGAAGAGCACAACTCTGCCTGGTGGGAATGTCTATGCGCTTTGTGTGTGCTTGCATGCATGCAAATTTGTACAAACTTCAAGACTTTTAATGCATGCTGCTAGCTACATACTCTGCAAGCACTCTGGTGGTTTAGAGAAGTGTGTGAGTGCTAGTGTGTGTGTATTCTGAAGTTCCCCGAGGCCTCTCTTACAGTCTGTTCCATGCTCAGGACATGAGTCATCAACAGGAAAGAATGTGCTCCGCGCTTCGATACCTCCGAAACACCACAACAGCAGGCTAGCTACAGTCAACACTCAGCTAAAAGCAGACTGGAGCACAAGGACGACCCACTTTATTCACAGTTCTGGAGCACGGGCTAAAAGGACAGACAACATGTTTGAGTAGGTTTCAATGATAGACTTGGGAAGCTTGATTTAACTTATCAAGCTGCTCTGTTCGCACCTTTCAGGCTGTGACTTTCCTGATATATTACAACTGCAACTAAATGTTTTCAATCTGAGGACAAAATAAGTTTGGATGGAAGCGTAAACTCCTTTCTTCCTTTCTTAATTCTTACCCTACTTTGATACAGCTCACCAAAGTTTGCAGAAACACACTTCCTCTGAGCAAAACCTCAAAATTGTTTATGTGCATCAGTGCAGAAATTTTGATTGAAGGCTCTCTTCTTCTCTTTGCAAGCTTAAGGGCCTGTGTTAAAACCCATATTATAATGACTCTACACATCTATCTGCCATAGATAAGCTGGAACGCGAGTCCCTGAACATACCACTGAGTGTCCTAGTTACAATACAGTACTTCCACTGATTACTGGCGCGACTATACACTGCCAAGCTTTCTGCAGAGTAAGACTAGGAGAGCTTGTGCTTTTTGCCTTTAGCATTACATAACATGAGTCAATCATTAATGGCACAGCATCGTGTAAATGATCTGTTAAGACTGATTATTTTTGCAAAAGGCCAATGCCAGAGACTCTCAAGGACTAAATGAGGAGCCGAAGGCCTTAAATATAGTTAGTTACCGTTTTGTTTTGTCTTTTTTTAGACGTCAATTTAGTGATATCAGCTGACAGAGGGAAGGAAGAGACACAACATATGAATGGTTTTGTGTGTAAGTTGTAGACCACAGCGTAACATTTATCACCATGAGTGATGTGTAGTTAAAGGCAGAATTAAGATTTTCAATATAAATTTATGTAAAAAATAACTAAAACCACAATTAGTGTAAAGAAAATAAATCATCATTCCATATGTGATATTTGATTAAATTACACCTTAAACCATTTACTCATCAATAGTACATCTTGAGCATATATCTTGGTGTAATTTCCCTTGCACTGCAAAAAAAGTACCCAAGAAGCCTCCAACGTGTAGCTACACTTTCCCCCCTAACCTTCACTTTGATTTGGGACTTAAAACCAAGTGTAAGTGAAGGACAGACTTTCACAGAGTATAGAGACCAAATAGAAATCTCTTTAAATAACCTGCAAGTGTCATTGCTAGCGATTTGTAAATGACAATTACGTGGTCACAGGAAACCCATATTCTCTTGTGCAATGTGTACTATTAAAGTAGGAAACTATCATTTCACTATCCGCATCATTTCACTTTGTAAAGCGTGACTACAGGCACCACATACTTTATATCATCCAAGAGCCCTGTGATCTTCACAGAGCAAATCTGAGCCTTATTGTTCATTAGACTGAGGCTAATGCCTGAGGGATGGTCAGGCTGGAGTTTCCAGTCCCGGCATGAACAAGCACACCAACGTTGACATAGCAGCCACTCCATAAACTCTCTGCCACACATTCCTGCAACAGCAGGACTGCCATTAACCACACAGTCCACATAGTTGTAGCATCCTCCCCATTACTGGCTCACTGGGATTGCAAAAAGGTCCTAACAGATTACCGGATTACTGGTTTAAAGCTGTGGATGATCCGCTGATTATCAGAAAGCAATACAAGACACTTTAAATCGACTCACATCAGGCAACATTTATTTATACTTCAAAACAAAAATGTTGCAATAAAAATAGAGTAGCAGATTAGTGATGGCATATGGTTGATGGCAGCAGCACTTATTTTATCCGACCTCTGACTCCGAATCTGAGTGTAAAGCTGATAGGACTGACTTGTTTGAAGCTATTTTAGAGCCATTTTCTCACCTAAAAGGAAGACAGCGTTTGAGCTCGCTGTAAGCAGCCAGTGAATCCTGATGTGACTATCAGCAAGTGATCAAAGAGATACAAACAGCCCCAATATGCCACGTAGCACTCTCAGTTATTTTTGTTCGAACTCAAAGGCAGACAGAAAGTGAAAGAGGCTGAGAAACAGCATGGCCTCAGATTCCTGACCGATGTATTTTTTAAAAAGCTGCATCACAAAAGACATCACTCAGTCTCATTCCTGCTGAGACAAGAGACACTGTGTTACTGCTCAATCACAGGTTGCTATGGATACAAAAAACAAAGCAACATAATAATCAATTTGTTTGTTGTCTCTGAATAATTTTGGGGGAAAATAAACATGGGATTATTTATTGCACTTACACCAACATACACATAATTTCACAGGAGTTTCTGCACTGACCAGCTGGCTTGAAAAGGAAGTAGGGCACAACATCCCATAAACTCATGCAAACCCAGGCGGGCTATTCTCAGAGAGACCACTTGGCATATTAGTCAAGCAGGAGTGCTCTGTGTTTCCCAGCTTTTCAGTGGGAGTTGTGTAAAAGGAGAAAGTGACACAGAGATAACTCTCTGAGTCACGTCAGCCACGCTGGATGTTTACGCCTAAAAATGAACCAGCAGGAAAAAACTGTTTTAGCTGGGCAGCGATCAGCTGATTGATAGACTTAAAACAGACCAGTGTGGCACGCTGGCTTTAGCCTGAGATAATGAGAGTGCTGGGAGAGCAGCTTGGAACAGTGCAGCACAGAGAAAGGAATGCATCTCTTGCTCAAAGGCACTTTAACAGGGCAGCTGTAGGCTAACAATTCTGTCTGACCCATCTCTTTTTTCTTTTTTTTTAAACTATAAATGCAACTGGTTTCAAAGTGCAAAACACAATAGAGAACTGGGACTACTCATCGGAAGTGGAGATTCTGAAGTGATTTTAGTGGGGGAATCAAATATGTTCATGCTCTAGCTGACTCATCATAACAGCACTGTATTTATATAATATTCATCTATCCATCCAGCCACTCAGTGCCAAGTTAGTGATCTAATGTGCCATAATATTTTCATTTATTGTTTTTTTTAGCTTTAAATTGCTTTTAGATCTGTTTCTGCACTTGTCATGCAGAGTTTTAGTCAAACAAAGTAACTACAAATCACTCAATTATTGGACTCAAATGGGCTTTTTGTGCTGATCAGGAAAAGCACCATATGCATAATACCTGGAAATCAGATATTTTTCTCCATCAGTGAATGCACCGTAAGACAGTAAGAGTGATGGGTATCTCCTGGCAAGCTTTTAAGTGGCTGAATTGGGTGCAACAACCTAAAAGTTCTTTTTTTTCCCATTATATATCGGCTTTACAGCACTTTAAGTTCAATGAGTTTTCACATTCAGTAAATGTTTGTCCTGTTTTCTGACACACTTTTATCATTCACAGTGATCAATATTTTCTTTTTTTTTTGTACTTAGAGTTGGTGATTGGTTTATTGATTGATAATAGAGTTGATTGTTCAGTTAAAGTACAAAAAATACAAAATAACATGTTTTTGGTTATTTTGGGAGTATATCTTCCCTTTCCTGGGTTAGTCTTTTATCCTTTACTCATTCCTGTGTGCCTGCTGAGCCTGCATATGAATCACTACTAACATCTACCTAAAAATAATTCATCTCTAAAAATATTCTGTGCTTCCAATAACTTAGTTAGTTCACTTTATGAAAAACGCACATGGGTCCATAACAAAAGAAAAAGAAAAATTGAAAACAAAATAAAAATCTAGTGTCACAGATCCATATGAAGGCTTAAACGCCAATAATTCCATAACTTTGAATAAAACCTCACAAAGCTTAATGCAGGGTCAATCAAGTTTGCTTCAAGTTAGCTTTTAAAACAAAACAAACAGCAAAAAAAAACAACCAACACACAAACAAACAAACAAAAAACACTAAAACGTGACAAGATGGAGTTAATTCCCTTTTATTGTATGTCTATATATTTAACTATAAACATGCATACATTATTATGTAAACAATGTGCAACCCTACAGCTCCTACTATGATTATTTTCATACCTGGCAGTACAGTATTTTAGTCTTTAAACACAATTAATACATTCAAAAAATGTCTGAAAAGCACATATTCTCAAAGGGAATTTTTGAATGTTGAATTCTACCCAACAATAGCTGAAAATGTTAGTGTAAAATCACACAAAACAAAAAAGCTTCAGAACAGAAGGCCTGAAATTGAGACAATCCCCATTACAGTAAGCATTTTTCAGTTTGATGAGAAAACTAACTTGGCTCTGATAGAATTAGCCGGCTGCTGTGTGTAGAAAATTGCCCCTCTGTTATTGTCTGTAATGTGGAAATCATCGCTGTAACCTCCACTGATAAGAAGCAGCCTTACTCTCTGACTTTAAATATGTAAACAAAAAACTGCAGGGCAGCAGTTTTGTTAACACATAGTTTGAGTGCTGGGTTGGCAGTGTACACCAACAGGCTCTCAGTGAAATTCACAGTAGAGAGTGATGCCATCACCGCTCATGCATAAAATTATCTTGTCTGGACCAGGAGGCACTGAGGCCCAATATCGATTTACAGTACAAATGGCAGCAAAGTCCCTCAAGCACCACAAAAGCAACAAGGAAGTGATTATTTCATGATTAATGTCAGCACTGATTAATTTTCTGCTAATTGACTGAATATTGAATCAGCTAATCATTTCCTTTGTAGCCTCCAGGAAAACAAACTATGTAATCAACTTGTAAAGCACAGATGAAGAGGGCTGTTACTGCAACAAAACAAGTAAGTCTGTTCAATCAGATGTGGCAATAAGGTCCCACCTCTTGTACAATCTCAGGATTTACATAAACGAGTTGATTAAAAATAACTGATTGTGCTGAGGATGATGTCGGCTAATGTGGATTGGCTGAATTAAATATTAATTAATGGGGCCAAACTCCGCAGGGAGTAACCACAGGTGGCCCCGTTCAGACAGTTCCTGCTGCCAACAGCCAGCACAGCTAGTCAAACTTGTCAGCGTTAACAAAATGTCCAAACCAGTCCCTGAAGTCGTAAAACACGCAGCCCCAAAACAGCTCAAACTCTACTATTCGCATGAATAGCTAAAGGCAGACTTCCACACAAGCTGAACACCAGATATTAAGAGGAGTCCATTAATAATTCTATCGAAAGAGATAGTTCATTTAAGCGGTCTGCTACAGACATCACAGCGCTGTCAACTCTGCTGCTTCATTCAAACGGAAACGACGCCGAACAAAAACAGAGACCCACTTTCACATGAGTTATAATATATAATACGAAGAGAAAAGCTTACGGTTTTGTGAAGAGGAAGCTACAGCATCCTTTCCTGGAAATAGAGCCCGACAGCACCTGGCTTTGGACTATTCTGCTCCTCGCTTCCAAGCCAGAATAGAACGTTGTGGACTGGGAGGAGTTTGCTTGGATAGCAGGTATGAGCGACATCCGTCTACACCAATCATAATCAAGTATGACTTGAGAAGGGCGGGAAATCAAGGCGGGGCAAGTACATAATTCTTTTGACTGACCATACAGTGACGAAGACAAAAAAAAAAGTGTGAATAGGGAAATTCAATCAAGGTGAGAGTTGAGTGTTTAGGGCGGTGGAGTGTCAGGTAAGTTCCTGACAACTGACGCAAAGGCCATGTGAATAGACGCACGATAAGCTGCCTGTCATGTCTGTTTATAGGCTACAACAAGCCTGTCAACTTCAAAGATATGACAATTGATTGCATGTTTTGGATTCCCTAACTTCATTCTGCTTTGAATTGTTAGCAAATATTAGCCTATTGTTTATAGCTTCTAAAGCAGAGTTATCAGCTTTTATAGGTTTGGCAAATTATTACACAAAATACATGTACACAGAAAATAAGGTCCCTCTTGAGTAATCATATGATTTCATTGTACCCAATCAAGTAGCTACATTCATGACATACAAACTTTGAACAATAGCCTACAGTCACAAATGTCCCTGACAATGATAGGGAATGTCTTTCTTGTTCATCATTTTTCTGTCAGCACCAAGGTGGAACATTATATTTTTTATCAGTTCTGCACAGTGCAAACATTTAAAAAACAAAAGAAGAAGATGGAAAAGCCATATAGTTATAGAGATACAGCATGTTTACTCGATAAGCCTGTAATTGTTGCTTAATAACATAGCTGATAGTCCTGGAACAGATTGTTTGGTGATTTTCCTCAGACATTCTGGTTGCAAAAGATGACTGCTGACTGTATACTTAAACGATGAGTAAGTGAGAGAAGTTGTGTGATTGCACCCAGACAGTATGAACAAGTGGGCGAACAAATGAGCATGTGTTTGTGTCTCTGCTTAATCCGCCATGATTTCTCTGAAAAGCTCTGCTCCTCTGCCGTCCTTGTGGCTCGGTGCACCACCCTCATGCTGTGGATTTGTTTAACCAACAAAACAAATTCCCTCCTTTGCATGGGCATGGGGCTAACTTCCTGCCTGGGTTTATTTCTATGGCAACAGAAGGAAGGAAAAACATAGAAAACAGGGCAAAAGGGATGGAGGGAGGGGGGGAGTCTTTGAAAAGGAGAGCATGAGCTGGGTGTGTCCAGTAACTTCGAATCAACAAAACTAATCGTTTTGTGTTTTAAAAAAAAGAAAAGAAAAAGAAGTGTAGGTCATACTACGTCATGACTGAGGGACAAGAGGGAGAATGGAAATTGCTTCCAAGTCGTGATGTACCGTAGCTCTCCAAGTAAAACAGAAAGAAAAGAGGTTGTCATCTCTGTTTGTTTCACAGGTTTTTCATTGTTATGGTATACCTTGGCGGATTCCTGTGAAGCCTACTCACCTAAGGAGTGTTTTAGCCACAGGGGACACACCCTTGTCTCACTTACAGCTGAGAATTTGTGAACCATGCCTGTCTGTACACAGAGATGCCTTGGATTGAAAAAAAATGTGCCAGATTTTCAATAATTGTGACTCTCAAAGGAAATTTAGTCATATGAGCTTTGTGGGGTATAATGAGGCAGAAATACAATCGAATAGAAAATAATTAAATTTTATAGTCATTGCACATTTCACAAGTACAAAGCAACGAAATGCAGTTTACAGAAGTGCTTTTGCAAGAATATAGATATATATGAGAATATAGATAGATATATTACAGCATATAGATAAATACATTACAGATGTACATGGAAATGTACTTGGAAAGTCATAAACATGATAGTAAAACAAAAGCTGAAGCACAAAACTTGTAGTTATTTATATCATTTATCACCTCTATGTCACTTGCAATACATACAGAGAGAAGAAAGACATGCACATACTGTACAGTTCTGGTAGATTGTGTATTATAGTGTCATCTATAGGTTGGCTTTGGTTACTGCACACAGAGTAGCTTCTGTTCAGAGAGGAAACTATACCACTGGGAAGGCCTCATGTTATTTACACTTCATACAGAGGCCTGCCATTTACTTGGATATAGTATGAGTAGTGTGTAGATGCAATTTAAAGTATGAGAGGGAAGTCATGGAGGGAGGCAACACCCTTCCAAATATAGGACCTCTGTGTTCTGGAGCTAACTTGATCCTTGATAGTGGACTGGATTAGTGCACTCTGTTTTATATGTGAGTAAAAATAGAATGCAATGATTTGCAAATCATTTGAATTTTATCTAATCTAAGATAGACAACATGTTAAAAGTTGTGACTCAGGACAAAAAAAAAAGCTTATCTGGAATTTGATGCCAACAAGATGCTTTTAACCCTTTAATGTTCGCTCTCAGAGAAAGCAAGATAAAAATTATTCCCTGCACTTTTCCTTTGAACAATGATAATAAGAATTCATGTTTTTAATGAATGGTTGAGATAAAAGTTAATTACATAGTAACAAAAGGGAAATGTCAAAACCTCAAACACTAATGGCATAACAAACACTTAATTTTGATATTGCATACCCAAACCAAGTTCACATATTTTGAATAAAATTCATTATTATACAAATAAAATGCTTAACCAAGTGAAGGTATAGTAAAAGAGACAGTATAAGGGTTAAAAATTGGCACAGAAAAACCTTTAAACCTTTAACACAACTTATTCTAATATTCTAAGGGGTTTGGGAACTGAAGAGACCAGCTGTTTTAATTTTTAGAGCAAAATAGCTCCTATAATGTTTTAGCTGTCATACTTTTGGCTTCATAGTGCACAATGCATTTCAGTGGGTGACACGTCTAGACTGCATATAGGTCGTCTTAGCACCTGTATTTGTTTACTACAGAGCCATACTGTTTTCCTGTTGTTATATCAGCTGAATATAGTTTTGCATTGTCTTGCTTGAATTGTTTGGCTTTAAAAGTGGTATACAAGATGTTTGTGGCAATTAAGAAAGCAGAGACTGTTAGCAAGTTTTTGAATAAAGCACATGCACAAGACCAGCCTACTTGATTCACAGCTCCCTCCCTGTCCACGCCTTTAAGACGCACCAGATACAGCAGAAAGCTTGGCATTTTACATTTCGTGTCAAACAAATGCATTGGCATAACACCAAAAATTATTCTCCTACATAGTACTTGAAAATGTAATAAGCTGACAAGAAAAATGTTGAGCGTAAAAGTTACCTGTGGAGCAGAAATTTCGCAACCAATGCGTCGTTCGGAACTCCTCTCAGGCTCTTTAGCACTCGCCTACGTTGAAATGATTAACCAAGAACAACTTTGGTTTAATTCCTTTCCTTTGCCATCTTTCTCCTCTTCTCAGCAACCTGGAAAGGACTCCTCCTTTTGCGACCACCTTCACTGGAGTTTTGCTCAGTCATTGTCTGAAAATCTCTAAATGCTAGCAGAATGATTGTTAGCTACTGTAAGCATCAGACAAGAGTGTGCACGGTACTTCCAGCACGTAGTAAGAGTGATTGACAGGCTAGTAGACAAATAGAACACGTGATGAGAGCAAAAATGTTTGGCTGATGTTTTCGTCTGTCCCATTACTTTTACAGTTGATGTGTACTAATATAAATGTTTTAAAAGCTTTTAATCAATCATACCTTTTGGGGCAGTGAACCTAATCCGCCAAAAAATGACAAAGTTCTGTAGTGCATCTTTAAAGGTGTTTTTGCATTTATGGAGTATTTCCATTACAGAGCTGTATCTGTTTTCAATGCAGAAATATCTGAGAGTCCTAAATTCACAGCCATTCTGTAATGGATTTGGGTTTTGTCCCCTACATGAAGAGATTTGATTAGTCTGGACTCTTGAATCTTTGAATTATATTTTCTATTGTGTAGATTATCAAACAAAAACATATTCTTAACAATATTACCTAACTTTTAAACTATTTGCTCACATAGTTTTTTTTAGAGTAGGGAACTTCTCTCTTTGACACTCAGCCTCTCTGTTATACTCTAACAATTATGTTACTGTCCTGTTGAAAATTGAATTTGTGGTAAGGTAATTTATGACAGATACCTTCATTTTTTGAAACGTGTTACTAGTATCAAATTCAAAACAAGCAGGCAATATTTATTTGAAAAGTTAACAACCAAACAAAGAAAAAAATAATTTAGTTTGGAAGTATCAGACCTGGATGCTTAAAGATTACTTGTTGTCCCTAACCAAAATTCATGCATTACATATTTTAATTCCATGTTAAGGATAAAAGTATGGTTTTAAATGTGGTCAAATGGATCTTACTGGAAATGTAGAAATGCAGTCCAATCTAATCCTTTCCTTGTTATCCATCTTAGATTCACATTTAGCCACATTTTAATTTCTCCCAGATGCAAACTATGACACTTGAGGCAGTTTGATTTGTTGGGTCAACTACCAATGTACTGAAGGCATTTCTATTTTGACTTGATCATTTGACGTTAATGATTGTCATTGTCAGTAAAATTGAGTCTCTGTGGATTTTATCTACATTGATCTTTGAAAGAGCATTGATGTTCATCGAAATGAATGCTCAGTAGTTTTTCTCTTTAAGTAAGTCAATGTGCTTAAAGCTGTAGTATAAGATGTTTTCCCAGAGCAAGAGAAAACCAGAATTTCAAAAACAACACAGCCTAGAAACTCGCCACCTTCCCCTAGAGCTACTTCCAAAGCCACGCCTCTAGAACGCCTACATGCGCACTGCCTTGATCAGCTGGAGGAGCAGCGAGAGGAGGAGAGTTGTTTTCTTCCACAGCACAGCTGAATCACCTGCAAGAATTATAATGCTTGAAGGTTTTAGTTGCTGCTCTTTATCCCCCACTGCTATCTGCTAACGTCCTCTCTCTGCTATACACTGCAGTCAGATGACGCGCCGGTAGTGAGTGCATGGAGCAGGTGAGAAAGTAAACAGGAGGAGGTAATTGTTATAGCAGCACAAAGTGCATTTTGTTCAAATTCCGATCAGCTCGAACAGTAGCCTGCTAGGCCTAATGAAAGACGTAAACACTTCAAGAAAATATAATTACTTTGATTTTAATATACTCTGTGGTAGGCAATGCTAAACGGCTAACATTCCAATGCCGACCGGCAGCGTAAGCCAGCATTGTCATAGACTCATAACAAGCTATAATATATGCAAGAAGTCACACCATAAAAGTATAAATAAATGCCTACCTGCTCAACGTATCGTCTGCTGTGTCAGTGTCGGTTTTTAGGTCCAAATCCCTTTGAAATTTCCGCCAGCAGCCAATGGTTGACCCAATATTGATTCTACCTTTAGTCCCGCATTGTTCACATCTCTCCTTTGTCTCTGTCCTTTCTTCTGCAGACTTTTGCTGTAGGAGCAAGCTGGGGCCACTTGCTCGTGTCGGTTTGTTTCCTCTCCATTCTGGGATTTTTGCTGAGCTGATGCTAATTAGCTACATACCATAGACTGTATGCTACTAGCTACTTGCCTGCAAAATATCATACTGCAGGAGGGGACGGGGCAGAGACACAAGCTCTTGTTGGAATTTCAAGTGGAGCGAGGGGATTGGATGAAAGAAATTGACCAATGTAAGCCGTGTGGCCGCATGGCTTACATTGGTCAACTTCTCTGCAGCCGTGCACCCTATACAGTGATTGGATCTTTTTCTTTCTTTTTTCTCTTCACATTGTTAGGATTGTACTGTAGGGCCATAACCAACATCAATTATGTTATTAATGATGAACAATCTTTGATATTGTAGACTATAGCTTAGTTTTAAGTCACTAAAGGAAAACTCAGAGGTTATCACCATCTCTAATGTTCACTCTTCAGGGGTCTTTTATCAGAGTCCATGGCAGTCCAGTATTTCAGTTCTGAAGAACTGCAATCCACAGAGCAACCATAAAAGAAAACTTGCCATGAGGTGAATACTCCACTTGCTTTATAATCTAATCTACTTCCTTTTAAGAAAGAGAGGAGCTAAACTAGTTTCTGCATTTGCTTGTCTGCAGAGGGCGGTGTTGGACACCAGTGTGGCAGAATGGGGACTCAGACAGCTGCAGATCAGATGTCTCTGCCGAAATCACTGACTTTGTTTTAATGACTCATAAAGGCCCCGCTTTTCTTCCCCCTTGTTTGTGACTTGCACTGCATTGTTAGACAGAGCAAATGCAGATCCAGAGATCATGTCCATATGCGCGTATTTGTACTTGCTTTCATCTTTTTGTGTGCACGTGCACTTATTACACTATTTCTAGGATGTTTGAGTTCTCGAGTGTTATCTTGTGTACAGCTCAGTGAGCTTAACATCTCAACGCATTATGCAGCATTAGTGTCATTATGTGATTGAGGCTGATTATGGGTGTGCAGACAGTTTCTATCAGACTTGTTAGATCAAAGGACTTGCCTCTCAATACACGCAAATAATCTATCCTTTACACTACTCTCCTTATTCCTTTATCTCCCCCACCACTCTCTCCAGACTTTCAACAGGGCAATAGCATAGCATGCTCTGTAATTTTTTCCAGATGTCGAGTACCTCCCTTCCTCCCTTTCCCCGCTCTGTTCCCTCCATTCTTAATGCTCCCAGAGTTGACTGAGACCATAAAGGCTCTCCCAGCCCTTCTTCCTTTCCATCCTCGTGTTACCCCTCCCCAGCTCCTTCAACACACTGGCCTCAATAACGAAAGTCGGCCCCAGGAGGTCAGGCAACAGAGGCTGGAGCTCTCCCAAAGCAGAGAAGTATGTAATGAAACATGGTTTTCAATCATTTGTGCATTGATGGTACAGCTGCTTGTGACTTTATTTTTAGGCATTGGATTTGATGAGGTTGTCCTTTGTCATTTCTGTCCTTGCTGGCTGTTTCTTTTCTCATGGCTTTGATGGGAGCCAGCTGGGGAAGCTAAACAGGGGAGCACTGGGAATGTGGATGGCTGCAGGCATGGGGCCCAGGTGTTGCTCTCACTCTTCCTCCAACATCTATCCACATTTTGGCACATGTAAAACATGTCCTCATCATCACATGCTTCACTTAAAGGAAAGTCTCTTTCACCATCTCTCTCTGATTGCAGAAACACACTCATACATCCCCTCGCAAACAGTCGGACGCGCACAATGTTAATGCATCGGAGCGTGGAATAGATCTATGATCCGCAGCTCAAGCCGAAGCACTTAATGATCGCAGCAGCTGTTGCCCATGCAAACCTTCCTCTCACACACAGTGAAACACACAGTGAAAATCCCACTTTCTCATCCCCTCTTTTGCCCTGTAAAAGGACCTGAAGTATACAGCAAGTAAAAGCTCACATGAATAAACATGTATGGCATCTGTTCTTTTGCTCATAATCCTGCATAACTACACATACACACATGGAGTCACACATGCTGTTTGACCTTCTCACACACAGGGAGTCTGCTACTTTGAACTATTTCCTATTGATACTGGTGCAGCTCTGATCTAAAGTATGTCCTACTGATTACTAAGACAGGCTTTATATATGAACCAAGTCATGTCTCTGATCTTAGGTCTGCAGGGAATCTGAGATGCTAAGATCACTGCATTTAGATTTAATCAAATGCATCCTTTTACAAGTTTATGTCTCCCTTGTACTGTGAATCCTACTTTACATAGTAAACTGTTACATAGGTTATCTGTCAAATACACTGTAGATAATTTCTTTGAGGGTATCACCCTCTGTCTTTGGTGTTTGAATATATCTAAATTTTATTTTCATGAGTGTGGAGTGGAACGCCAAGGTACAATTTCGGTTCAAGCTAAGTGAATCGAGGGTGACCTGATTTCCTGAAGGCATGAAGTTCATTTATTTATTTAAAGGTGCCATATGTAAGAATTATGTATCATCTTTATTTAAAGTTGTCGCAAGACATTAAAAGACATCAAAAAATCATGTTCATTTCAAAAACTTATATCACTGACAACCTTAATTTAGCCAGGATATTCTCATTTCAAAAACAGATTTGCAGCC